>CAUYQG010144737.1:0-58607 GCA_963574415.1 Tarsius wallacei | reverse complement strand
AAAAAGGTCAGCCTACCTACCAGGGAAGACCAATTAGAACAGCAGCAGACTTATCTACAGAAAACCTTCAGGCTAGGAGAGCTTGGAGCCCTATATTCTATGTTCTAAAAGATAACCAATTGCAACTGAGAATAACCTACCCAGCCAAGCTAAGCTTCCTCAGTCAGGGAGAATTGAAATATTTCCCAGCTATCCAATCCCTAAGAAACTACACTGCCAACAGACCGCCTCTACAAGAAACATTTAAGAAAGTACTGAATACAGAAGAAAAGGAAAAAAAGAACAACAACATTCTTCACAAGAGTACAGGTAAAAGATTAAAAATACAAACGAACCAACTCCAAAACCTAAAGAAAGACAGCAAACAAACAGAAACAACAACAACAACTGTGTAAGAACCTTATGATAGGGATCAACTCTCACATTTCAATAATTAGCCTAAATGTGAATGGACTAAATGCAAACTAAAAAGACATGGAATAGCAAAATGGATAAAATATCACCAGGCAATGATTTATTGCCTTCAAGAGACTTACCTCACTAGAAAGGACACTCACAGACTCAAAGTAAGAGGATGGGAAACAAATTCTCAGGCAAACAGAACACAAAAGAACGGAGGAGTCACAATCTTAATCTCAGACAAAATACCCTTTAAGCTATCAACAATTTAAAAAGATACAGAAGGCCACTACATAATGATAAAAAGTTCAATCCATCAACAAGAAATATCCATCCTAAACATATATGCACCCAACATAGGAGCACCAACTTTCATAAAGCAGCTTCTAGGTAAACTCAAAAAAGATATTGACTCCAACACTATGATAGCTGGGGACTACAATACCCCACTCACAATGCTAGAGAGATCATCAGGACAAAAAATCAGCAATAAGATCTGGAACCTCAATGTGATTCTTGACCAAATGAACTTAATTGATACCTACAGGACACTCCATCCAATGACCACAGAATATACATTCTACTCATCACCGCATGAAATGTACTCTAAGATCAACCACATGCTTATCAGCCAGAACAATCCTCACAAAAAAAAAAAAAAAAAAAAAAAGCAGGGAATATCACATTACCAGACTTCAAACTTTATTATAAAGCTACAATCATCAAAACAGCTTGGTGTTGGTACAGGAACAGGCATATAGACCAATGGAATAGAATTGAGATTCCAGAAGCAAAACCTCAATTTCTCAACCAACTCATCTTCGACAAAGCCTCCACCATCTACCACCGGGAAGAGAAGAACCTATTCAGTAAATGGTGCTGGGAAAACTGGCTGACCACATGCAGAAGATTCAAACAAGACCCCTATCTATCCCCATACATAAAAATTAACTCTAAATGGATCAGAGACCTAACTGTAAAACCTCAAACCATAAGAACCTTAGAAAATACAGGACGAACCCTCATGGAAATTGGAACTGGCATCCAATTCCTGAACAAAACTCGAAACACGCAGGCCAGAAGAGATAAGACAAGTGGGACCTCATTAAACTAACAAGCTTCTGCAAAGCCAAATAAACCATCAAGAGAGCAGGGAGACAACCCACAGACTGGGAAAAAGTATTTGCCAACTCTATGTCTGACAAAGGTCTACCATCTTGGATCGACAAGGAATTCAAACGTGCTGAAAAGAAAAAACAAACAAACAACCCCATTACAAAGTGGGCAAAAGATATGAACAGACACTTCTCAAAGGAAGACATCCGAGCAGCCAACAGACACATGAAGAAATGTTCAACCTCACTAATCATCAAGGAGATGCAAATTAAAACTACCCTGAGATACCACCTAACTCCAGTCAGAATGGCCATTATCAATAACTCAAAAATAAATAACAGATGCTGGAGAGGATGTGATGAAAAGGGAACACTTCTACACTGTTGGTGGGAGTGTAAACTAGTACAGCCTCTGTGTAAATCAGTGTGGTGATTCCTAAAAGCTCTAAAAATCGACCTTCCATATGACCCTGAAATCCCCCTAGTGGGAATATACCCTGAAGAATTCAAATCACTCTATAAAAAAGATACCTGCACACATATGTTTATCACAGCATTGTTCACAATAGCAAGATCATGGAACCAAACATGCTGTCCATCAAAAGAGGACTGGATTAAAAGAATGTGGTACATATACATGATGGAATACTACACAGCCATAAAAAAGAACAAAATCATGACTTTAGCAGTAATCTGGGTGGAATTGGAGTTTATAATACTGAGTGATCTCTCACAGAAACAAAGATCTGAGTATCACATGTTCTCACTCATAAGCGGACCTTGAACAACTATCGTAATACTGTAAGAAAAGGATTTACACTGGCGGGAACCTATGGGGAGGCAGGGAGGGGAAGGGAGGTGGGATTAATGGTGGTCGATATTAGTCTGGGGACAGGCGGGCACACCTTATCAACCAGGGTACCTGCACAATGCATATTTGTATACCTAACCCTTAACTGTACCCCACAATTTAAAAATACAAAATATGTAAAAACAAAAAAATACTAATGAATTAAAAAAAATAGCTACTAAGAATTTGTAAAGTCTTGTTGGGTGGGATAGCATAGTAAACATTATCTAGTACAAGACTGTATGCAGTAATTGCAAACTTGTACTGTAGACCTTATATGATGAAATAGCCTTGTGATCTTGGACAAGAGAGGCTTAACCTTTCTAAGACTCAATTTATTCATCTATGAAAAGGGACTAATAATATGTTTCATACCAGGTTGTCATAGTATTAAGCCAATAATAAATGCAAAATTCCTCTAAAAAGTGTGGCATTTTTATATCTAATCAACACTTAAAACTAGCAATTAATTAAAGGTAGTAATAGTATTTTCCTTTGTGAAAAGAGTATATATAAAATAATTTAACATTAAAATAATTTATGTATTTTTACTCTTTTAAAATTTACAAATTCTATTAAAAGTCCCTGTTCTTCTGATCATTAGTAATGAAACCTTAAGAAAGGTATTTATTCTTTATTTTCTCATCTGTAAATAGGACTAAGTGAAATAATATAAGCGAAATGACTCTAAAAATTTCAATTGCTCACTTACTAACTGGATGAATAAATCCAAACTGTATTTTAATTGTTCATTGTTCACTTTATGCATTCTTAAAGCACCATAATATATTCTTATTGTGAAACCAAGGCAACATTCACTAACAAGCTTTTTCCTTCTTCTATTGCCTCCTCAGGTTTCTCTGCAACACCCCATCCACATCCTTCCATCTTCTCATTCTCTGATCTCCTATTATCCATCCCATTTACAAACCTACTTGCAGCAGTTATGAAAGAGTATTATGAACAGAAAAACAGAGAAATAGGGGTAATTTGAGAATTTAGAGAGAGAGGTAATGTACACAATAAAAGCTGGAAGAGAGGAAAAGAATTGAGACAAATGGGACATGACAAACAGAATAAAAGAGAGAAGCATTTTAGTGTTTTCCACAAAATAAGCAGTTGATCCTTTCCTATATATATTTTTTTAAGTCAGCTAAGACTTGATCAAGCCTGCAAAATATTTTTTGTCACTTCAAATTATATACAGTTGACTCTTGACCAACACAAGTCTGAACTGGCTCCATTTATGTGGATTATCTTCATTAAGTATATTGAAAAGGTTTTAGAAGATTTTCAACAGTTAGAAAAAATTCACAGTGTTGCCAGAAATATCAGAAAAATTAAGAAGTTAGTATGTAATGAGTGCATAAAATGTTTGTAGCTACTAGACTATTTTCTTATCTACTACCATAAAATATGCACAAGTACATTATAAAATGATAAAATTTATCAAAACTTAAACACACAAAGACTTACAGACTATACATGTTTCTATTTGCCACCAAAAGAAATGTAAGCAAATGCTAAAATGTAGCATTAATATAAGACTGCATAAAACTTGGTTTTTATTAATTTTATTCATCAAATCTCTGATCTCTGTAAGTACATTTTGGGTATAATCATTCTTGACAGTCACCATTGTTTGTACACTAGTAGCTGTTCTTTTAGGTACTGGCTCTTTGTCAGGACTCTGGGGGTTACCAGTGATTCTTTTGTAGGTCTTGCTTCATTTATAGTTGTTCTCTTATCTTCCCCTTTAATTCCATTGCTCAGTGGGAAATGGAGACACAATCACTTTTGATATTTGCTCTAACTTTTATCCTTCCCTGAGTTAGGCCTACAGGTTTTTTCAATTATGAAAAAGGGCTGGGAGTGGGACATTGTGCTGTCTTTTTGCAATTTTGAGCACTTACTGAGGGATAGAGGAGGGGCTGCAAGGATTCAGAACCTACTGTTGGGTCACAATGCTTGCTATCTGGTGAATGGGCCACCTGGGGCTTGCTCTTTGTCTTTACATGATACGTCCTTACAATGAGTATACTTTGGTAACCCCTGAGTCCAAGATAGAGTATAAGAGAGATAAGAGAGAAAATGAGAGAAAAAGGGGGAAAAAAAAGAAAGAGGGAAGAAAACAAAAAAAGAGAAAGAACAGAGAGAGAAAAGAAAAGAGGAAAGAAAAGAGAACCAACCAACTAACAAACAAAGCAAACAAATGAGACAAACAAACAAAAAATAAATAAAAGAGAGAAAAAAAATTCACTGGTAGACATTTCTCAGTTTTACTACATCTTTTTGAGAAGAGGGTAGCTCCCTCTTGTTGTGGGTTCTGCGACTGCAGGCTTATTACTGCTGTTTCCCTCTTTGCTGTTGAAACTTAAGATGTTAGAATCATCACTTCCTGCTGGGAAGTGGAGGGGGGGGTACTTGACTCAGAAACTCCTAAACTCTCTCCCCCTTCCTTCTTCTCCCAGCATGGTCACAGCTTCCATGGCATCCAGTTAGCAGTAGGGGAATGGGGCTTCAAGCCTCTGCCCTGTCATCCTGATCTTTTTCACTCATTGCTAGCAGATGGGTCAGCTAGGTGTTCATCAACCTCCTTCCCATATCTACTGTATGCATCTATCACCCAGCATCTGGCTCAGGGCAAAGGTATGGATTGTCTGGGGCTCCACGTCTACCATTACCCACCAGGGCTTGTGCACTTGGGGTGATCCTCTCTGGGTTTATAAATAGCAGCCCCAAAATAATGCAGAGATCATCCTCTGGTCTTAAGACATGGGTCTGCTATTCCACAGAGACCATCTTACAGCACTTCTCTGTCCAGGTTTCAGGCTGGCTACTCAGTTCCTCTACAGACTACTGTTTCTGCCACACACAAGTCTAGGAAAGGCAGCTCACTCTCAGCAAGTACTACAGTCTCCAGATCTTAGGTCCCAGTGGTGGGGTCTTTCAGCATAGCCTGGTGCTGAAGGCAGTGGCAATGAGTCCAGATGCCGGGTGGTGGACACTCCCCACTGTTTCTTCAGGACTCTGCCTCTGGCTCCCTCACTGTGCTCCTTTTATAGCTCTTGCTGCCAGAGTATGGCCTGGTGTTGTGGTGGTGAGGCAGAGTGCTCCTGGCAGCTTCTTCCCAGGAAGGACTTTGTTGGTATTAGAAAAATGGCACTCAGAAGATGACATTGGAACCATTTGGACTATGCAAGACACAGTGTGATTGAGTGAGTATATGGAAAATTTTGCATACGTGTCATGTGAGTGGCTGACTGAGTGGTGACTCAGCAGTAAGTGGTCAGGGCTATCCTGGTGAAGCAGCTGGTGCTTCAGCTGCTCTGCTTGATCCCTAGTACTTCCTAGGGTACAGAAGCCAAGCGTCATTTAAAAAAAATCAACAAAGCCCTTCCCAGCAAGAAGCTGCTGGGAGAAACTGCTGGCTCCAGGCTCTGCTTCAACACTGCAGAAACTGGCTGAACACTGGCAACAAGAGCTGTGGAAGTAGCATAGTGAGAGAGCCCAGAGGTAGATCTCCATTGGAGAAGATGAAAGAGACACTTTGTCATCATCTTGAAAACAGGGCAGGAAAGTGCTCCAGCTTGCTCGCCACAGATGCACCAACAGAAATAATCTCTGTGACCAGCCGATTAACTACTCAAGATTTGATTGTGACCCAGAGGGAGTATTCTGAAAGCACAAACTCTGGAGGGACAGGGCTAGTGCTGAGTCTCAGGCGCCCCACCCCTTACACTGATTCAGCCACAGAACAAAGAGTGTGGCCAAAAAAGAATGGGGAAGATCTTAAAAGAGATCACTGGTAAGTCCATGGCTGACCCAACTTCCTCCTCTCCAGCAATCCTTTCAACATCAGACATATATGGCTAGAGCACGGCTGAGTGGGATGAATCAAGGCGGAGCCTGGATGTCAGTTGCAGTAGGAAGGCTCTAATCCAGGATAAGCCTGGCTGGGGTGCCTGCCCAGTACCTGGGGAAGAGACAATCCCACATCTCCCCACTGGAGGAGATCTTCCTGACCACATAAGTGTAAGAAAGGTGGACTGAAACCCTACCAACACACTCTACCCCCATCTCCTACCCTGGGAAGACTATGAATGATGCCAAGCTCTGCAGTAGACAGCTGAGGGACTTAACATTGAATAGCTGAGAAGAACAATTACAGAATCTACCACAAGAGGGTATGTTTTGTGTTTCTTAATTTTTTTGATATTTTTCCTTTGTGCATAAATGTATATGTGAGGGTTCAATCTGCATCCCCTCCACGCTTTTTTCTTTTTCTTTTTTCTTCTTTTTTTCTTTCTTTCTTCTTTCATTTTTTTTTTGTTTTCTGTTTGTGTGTACATGAATGATTGAGTGTTCATCTTTCAGCTTTTTTGCTTGTTTTTGCTTTTTAGTTATCTTTCTTTAGTTTAATGTGTGAGTGAATATATGTGTGATGGTTCGATTTGAATTCATTTGTTTTCTCTTTTTAATCTCCTTCTATTTTGTGTTGGCCATGTGTGTATGTGTTTAGTTTTCCTGGTTTTTTTTTTTGTTTTTATTTTGCTTTGTTGCTTTTTCAGTTGGTTTTGCTGTGTGTGTGCATGTTTAATTGTTCTTTGCTTTGATTTCTGCTTTTGCTGTTCTGTGTTCTTTTTAATTTTTAATTAAAAAAATTATGTTCATCTTATTTCATTATACTTTTCTCTAACTTCCTCATTGCTGTTACTGTATCTTGGGCTTGGGGATACACACACATATCCATTGCATTGTCACACAGAGTGGTGGTGGAGAGTGGGTCTCAGTGAACCCATATCACAATCAGTGAGCATAGTGATTTGCAAGCAATTTGTGAATCCTAACTCCCCATCCTCCACCCTATTTGACTCTCAAAACTACAAGAGATAGCAAAGCTTCCCACCCACAGCTTTGTTTCAAAATAGAGCAAATTCAGAGTCCTGATTAGTGAAGAACATCAGAAGTGAAAGCCTCTCCCACTGGCACTGATTAATGGAACTAAAGAGAAAATAAAGAGATCAGCCACAAAAGAGGGGGGAAAAAATTCAGTGGAAGAACATAAGGAATTTCCAGTGTAACAAAGAGAAAATGCCTGAAAAATCAGACCTCAGAGCCCAAACAATGGAAGTCATCACTGACTGTTCCCAGAATACAACAGGGATTAGGGAATGGATGAAAAGAGTGAATAAGACTCTAAAAAGACAATATGCAACACTGAAATAATTTGTAACAGAGATTTTGGCTGTAAAAAAAATTTATCCAAGAAATAAATAACAAGATGTCAAGCATGGAAAACAGAATTAACCAAGCAGAAGGAAAAATATCTCAGAACTTGAGAACCAAAACATGGAATTAACCTGCTCTGTAAAAAATATGGTAAAGAAAACTCAGAAAGGAAGAACAAAGCCTTTAAAAGATGTGTGATTATATTAAGAGGCTGAACCTACATTTGATTGTTATTCCAGAAGAAGAAAGGGAAATGGGGAACACCTTGGAGCAAGTATTCCAGGAGGTTATCCAAGAAAACTTTCCTCATCTCATCAGTGATAAGACTATCCAAACACAAGAGATACAGAGAACCTCTGCAAGACATCAAATGAGAAGACCAACCCCTAGACACATAGTAATTCACCTATACAAAATAGGCACAAAAGAAAAAATTCTAAAGGCAGCAAGAGAGAAATATCAGACTACCTACTGGGGAAAACCAATCAGAATAGCAGCAAACCTATTGACAGAAACACAACAAGCTAGAAGGGACTTGAATCCAATATTCAAAATACTCAAAGAAACAATATCAACCAAGAATTTCCTACCTAGCCAAGCTCAACTTCATCAGTGATGGAGAATGAAAATCCTTTCCAGACAACCAAACTCTTAGAGATTATGCAGCTTCCAGACCAACTCTACAGGAGACACTTAAAAAGGTATTAAGCACAGAAGAAAGAAAAAAAAAAAAAAAGAAAGACAATGAACTTCCCAAGAGAACAGCAGAAAATAGAATCAACAGAGAATGCATCACGACTATATACTTCCAAACACACATGTACATCAACCCAAAAGCTAAAAGAAAGTAAACAAATAAACAAATAACAAATTTTGTAAGAACCTCAGGATGGAATAAACAATCACATTTCAATAATCAGTCTGAGTGTGACTGGACTAAATGCACTATTGAAAAGATACAGAAAGGCAAACTGGATAAAAAGTCATGACCCAATAATGTGCTGCATCCAGGAAATTAATCTCAAAACATGGAAAGCACACAGACTAAAAGTCAGAGCATGGAAAATGCGTTTCCAGGTAAATGGATTACAGAAGAACAAAACAGCCTTTAAGCTATCAAAAATGCAAACAGGCATAGAAGGACACTACATAATGATAAAAAGTTCAATCCATCAACAAAAAATATCCAACCTAAACATATATACTACCAACACAGGAGCATCAGCTTTTATAAAACAACTGCTAAGTAAACTAAAAAAAGATATTAACTCTAACAACCCTAGCTAGGTCATCAAGGAAAAACAAACAACAAAGAGGTCTGGAACCTCAACTTGATGCTTGAACAAATGGACTTAATGGATACCTACAGAATACTCCACCCAATAACCACAGAATACACATTCTACCCATTACCACATGAAATGTACTCAAAGGCAGGTCACATACTTGGCCATTAGTCAAGCATAAACAAATTTCATAAGATTGAATATCACCAAGCACCTGCTCAGACAATAGTGGAATAAAAATAAATGACACCAACAAAATTCCTCCAAAACCTACAAAGACATGGACACTAAACAGCGTGATGCTGAATAAGTACTGAGTCAGCACAGAAATTAAAATAGAAATTAAAAGAGTCATGGAAATACTTGAAAACTGAAATCAGTTCTAAGAGAGGAATTTATATCTCTATAGACACACATCAAGAAAATGGAAAGATCACAAGTTAACAGCTTAACAAATCACCTGAGGGAACTGGAAAGACAAGACCACCAAAACTCTAACTGTAGTAGAGAAAATCAGATCACCAATGTAAACCCCCAAATATGGGGCATAGAAGACAAAAAAAAAAAACATAGGAAAAAAAATCAGTGAAACAAAAAGCTAGTTCTTTGAAGGAATGAACAAGGTTTATGGACCTTTAAGCAGAATGGCTATGTAAAAGTCAGAAAAAGCTCAAATAAACATAATCAGAAATGTAAAAGATCAAATCACAGTTGACCTGAAGAAATATAAAAGATTATCAGAAATTACTGTGCATACCTGTAAGGAAACAAACCTGATAACCTAAATGAAATGGAGGATTTTGTGACATAAAACAATCTTCCAAGGTTGAAATAAGAAGACATTGAGACATTAAATATACCAATAGCAATCCAGGAAATTGACTTTATAATTAGAAAACTACACACACACAAAGCCCTGGGTCAGATAGTTTTCCAGTGGAATTCTACATAACTTAAGGGGAGCTGATAACAATCCTATTGACAGTATTCCAGACAATCAGAAAAATGTAATTCTCCCCAAATCATTTTACAATGTTAACATCACACTGATAACCCAAACCAGGTAAAGATCCAACAAAAATAGAGAACTACAGGCCAATATCTCTGTGAACATAGATAAAAACATTCTCAATGAGATTCTAACTAATTGGATCCAAAACACATCTCAAAAAACATCTGCCATGACCATATAGGTTTCATCCCCAGGATGCAGGGCTGATTCAACATCCATGAGATTATCAATGTAATTAAATACATCAACAGATGTAAAAACAAGAACCACATGATTATATAATTAAATGCAGAAAAAGCTTTTTGATAAAATTGAGCATCATTTCTTGATAAAAACCCTCAAATGCCTAGGTATAGAAGGAACATATCTCAAAATAATAAGCATCATCCATGATAAATCCACAGACACCATACTGCTAAATGGACACAAAATGGAAATATTTCCCCTGAAAACCGTAATAAGGCAAGGCTGTCCACTCAACCCTCTTGTTCAACATTATGCTGGAAGCCCTAGTTTTTGAGCAATTAGACAAGAGAAGGAAATCAGGGGTATCCAAATAGGAAAAGAAGTAGTTAATTTAACCCTCTTTGCTGACGATATAATCCCATACTTTGGAAATCCAAGAGAATCTGTCACAACATTCTTACACTGTTAAAAGATTTTGGCAAAGTCTAGGAATTCAAAATAAATGTCCAAAAGACAGTCACATTCTTGTAGACCAACAACAAGTGGGCAGAGAACCAGTAGCCACAAACAAAATAAAATACCTCAACATCTTTCTAACCAGAGAAGTGAAAGACCTTTAGAACAAAAACTGCAAAACACTGCTCAAAGAAATCCAAGAAGACACAAACTAATGAAAAAATATTCCATGCTCATGGATTAGAAGAATGAAAATTGTTAAGATGTCCATCCTACCCAAATCAATCTATAGATTTAATGCAATACACATTAAGTTACCAACATCATTCTTCTCAGACCTGGAAACAGCAATACAGAAATTCATATGGAAACATAAATGATCACAAATAGCCAAAACAATCCTAAGCAAAAGAAAAACAAGTGGCAGGTATCACATCTCCAGACTTTAAGCTTTATATTAAGGCTACAGTAATAAAAACAGTCTTGTATTGGTACAAGAACAGGCATATAGACCAATGGACAGAATGAAGATTCTGGAAGCAAAACCTCAATTTCTCAACCAACTCATATTTGACAAAGCCTCCACAAACAACCACTGGTGAGCAGAGAACTTATTCAGTAAATTGTGCTGGGAAAACTTGCTGACCACATGCAAAAGATTAAAACACAATCCCTACCTACCATCATACAAAAAAGTTAACTCTAAATGGATTGACCTACATGTAAAACCACAAACTATAAGAACCTTAGAAAATGCAGGAGATACCCTTATGGAAAGTGGAATTGGCAACCAAATCCTCATCAAAATCCCAAGTGCCTATGCCATGAGAGATAGGATAGACAGGTAGGACCTCATCAAACTGAAAAGGTTCTTCAGGCCACACACAGTAGCTCAAGTCTGTAATCCCAGCACTTTTAGAGGCTGAGGCTGGAGGATTGTCTGAGCTCAGGGATTTAAGACCCGCCTGGGTTACTTGGTGAGACCTCATCTCTACAATAAATAAATAAAAAATAAGCCAGGCATGCTAGCATGTACCTGTAGTTCCAGCTACTTGGAAGGCTGAGGTGGAAGGATCGCCTGAGCCCAGCAAGTCAAGGCTGCGGGGGCTATGAATGCCCCACTGCATTCCAGCCTGAGCAACAGAGTGAGACTCTGACTCATAAAAGAAAAGGTTCTGCAAAGCAAAAGAAATCATCAAGAGAGTGGGGAGACAGCCCACAGAATGGGAAAAAAAATATTTGCCAACTGTATATCTGACAAAGTTCTAATACCAAGGATCTACAAACAACTCAAGCGTCTTAAAAGAAAAAAAAACAAAACAAAACATAAACAGCCCCATTAGAAAGTGTCAAAAGACATGAATAGACACTTCTCAGAAGAAGATTTATAGGCAACCAACAGACACATGAAAAAGTGCTCAGCCTCACTAATCATCAGAGAAATGCAAATCAAAACCACATTGAGATACCACATAACCCTAGTAAAAATGGCCATCATTAATAAAACAAACAACAGATACTGGTGAGGATGCAGAGAAAAAGGAATGCTTCCACACTGTTGGTGGGTATGCAAACTAGTGCCACCTCTTTGTAAAACTGTGGCGATTTCTAAAAGAACTAGACATTGACCTCTCTTATGACCCAGCAATCCCCCTACTGGAAATATACGCAGAGCAAATTAAATCATTCCACATAAAAGATACCTACACATGCATGTTTATTGCAGCACTATTCACAATAGAAAAACATGGAACCAACCATGCTGCCCATTGAAACAGGAATGAATTAAAAAGATGCAGTACATGTACACAATGGAATATTACACAGACATAAAGAAGGGAAAATATGAATTTCACTGCAACTTGGATGGATTTAGAGTCTATCATACTCAGTGATATCTCACAGAAACAAAGAACAGTCTACCACGTTTTCACTCTTATGCGGACCATGAATACTTGCCATAATTATATAAGAAAGGGATTGAGAGTAGTGGGATACTTTCATGGTGTAGGGGGGTAGGCACAGTATCAATAAGGGTACTTGATCTTAAACTAGGCAAAGTGGAGACAAAAGGGAGGCCCAAATTTTACCTGTACAATGACCACTTGTATACCTAATCCTGAATTGTATCCCACATCTTTATAATTAAAAAAATAATAATAAATAGATAAGTAAATAAGTAAATAAATAAATAAATAAATAAATAAATGAAAGAAAATGGCACTCAGTCTCTGTGTCCCAGGAAGTGCTAGTGTCCAAGCAGAGCAGCTTCGGTACCAGTTACTTCACCAGGAAAGCCCTGGCCTCTTGCTCTCAAGTCCCCACTCACATGTTCACTTACACACAGACATGCATGTACATTTATCCATACATTCACACAGGGACTTGCACAGCCCAACAGGCTCTGCCACCATCCTCTCTCTGTTCCTGTAGCCACTTCTTGTTGCTATTACAGTTAGCTCAAATGTTGTATTTGCTTAAAATACTGTGTGATGTTAATCATATTTATGTGAGCAATTTATCCCTACAGTAAATTGCATATCTGAATTTAAAGTGATCTCTCACAGGTCTCAATAATTTTTCATTGTGTTTAGTGCAATTACATAAACCTTGAATAGCTCCAAAAGACCTATACAAGTTGATACTAGTGATGCTGGAGGTGCTCCCAAGAAGGTGAGAAAAGTCATGACATTATAAGAAAATGTCAAATTGCTTGATATTTATCAGCAATTATAGTCTCCAGTTGTGATTGCCCATAATTTCAGAAAGATGATTCATCTTGTAAAGAGATAATGTAAACCAATGTTGTGGATAAAGACAGTACAGTACTGCGAATTTTTTTCTCTTTTTTAAATTTTCTTAATAATAGTTTCTTTTTTCTACCTTACTTTATTGTAAGAATACAAAATGTGTGTGAATTGACTGCTTGTGTTACTAGTAAGGCTTTTAGCTAACAGTAGGCTATGCGTAGTCAATGTTTTAGGATTCAAAAGTTATATGCATATTTTTTTTACTATGCATGAGGTTGTTGCCTCTAACTTTCACAATGTTCAAGAGTCAACTGTAATTATTTTGCCATTTAAAAATTATTCATTCAGTAAAAATTACAAAGCATAAGTGACATCAGCATAATGGCAGACTGGGAAGCTTCAGGGCCTTGTTCTCACATGTAAACATTAAACAAAACAACTTGCTAAATTAACTTTTTGCAAGCCCTGAAAAGCAATCAATGGCTAATGAATCAGCAAATTTAATGAAAGAAATAAATCTACAAATGCTGGAAGGTCAATAAATACCAATGAGGATAAACCAAAAGAGAACTGCACTGGGACACATTATAATCAACCTGTCAAAAGATAAGGACAAAAAAATAATCATGGAATTAGCAAGAGAAAAGCAACTTATGACATGCAGGTGATCCTGAATAAGGCTGTCTGTCAGTTTTTCAACAGAAACATAGATGGCCAGAAGGCAGGGAGATAATACCTTCTGAAAAATTAAAACACTCAACTGGGAATTTTATATCTGGCCAAGCTGCTCTGTAAGGATGAGAGAGAAATTAAGACATCTGCTGATTTACAAAGAAAAAAAAACTGAGGGCATCTGTTAATATTAGACTTACCTACAAGAAATGCTAAAGGGAATTCTTCAATTTGAAATGAAAAAATATTATCCATTAACTCATAACCATGTGAATATATAAAAGTTTCTGACAAATTTAAATACATAGGCAAATATAAAATCCATTACTAATGCAATTTAGGTTTGAAACTTTGCTTATTATTTTTTAGATTATGTGAGAGACTAAGGAATAAAAAATAATTATACATCAACAAATGGTTTCCCAGCTGAGCCACAGTATATGCTTTGAGGGTGGTGGCCACAGCTCATGAGTCCTGCACTACCTCCTAGGGAAGCCTCAGCCACCACACAGCTCTCTCCTGAGTCTCAGCCATGTACACCAATGAGAATGCCAACTTACCTGTCACCCACCTACACAGGTTCAAGAACAAGGGGAAGGGCAGCCTGGAGATGTGATGGTGCAGTATCAAAGTGAACATGGAGCTGCAGAAGGCCAAGAAGGGCAAGCAGATGCTGAAGAGTAGGAATGTGAGCTTGTTTCTTAACAATGCCACCTCCCTGTTGGAGAACAGCAAAACCAGTGTACTGTAAATTGGGCTGTTCATGATATTGTCAAAAGCATAAATAACAACAATTTGGAAAGCCAGCTGCAAGCTACTCTGATTGCCAAGAAACTACTTTCTAGATAAATTCAGCCCCCCCATTGACAACATAATCCAGGCTGGTTTGATTTCAAAATTTGTGTCTTTCTTGGGAAGAACTGACTGTAATCCCATTCAGTTGGAATCTGCTTGAACATTCAGTACATTGATTCTGGGATATTTGAGAAGACCAAGGCTGTAGTGGATGGAGGGGCCATCCCAGCATTTATCTCTCTGTTGGTGTCTCCCCACACTCACACCAGTGAGCAGGCCATGTGGGCTCTGGGAAACATCACAGGTGATGGTTCAGTTTTCCAAGACTTGGTTAACAAGTATGGTGCCATTGACCCACTATTGGCTCTTCTTGCAGTTCCTGATATGTCATCCTTAGCATGTGGCTACTTGCATAATCTTACCTGCACTAAGAGCCATAGGGAATATTGCTGCTGGGATGGATGACAGACTCAGGTTGTGATCGATGCTGGAGCACTTGCTGTCTTTTCCAGCCTGCTAACCAACCCCAAGACTAACATTCAGAAGAAAGCCACATGGGCCCTGTCAAACATTGCTACTGGACATCAGGACCAGATACAGCAGGTCGCGAATCATGGATTAGTCCCGTTACTCATCAGCATCCTCTCAAAAGCAGACTTCAAGACAGGAAGGGAAGCAGTATGGACTGTGACCAACTATACAAGCAGTGGGACAGTTGAACAGATTGTTTACCTCATTCACTGTAGCATCATAAAACAACTGATTAACTTTTGAACTTTGAATCCAAAATATATGCACCAAACAGCAGAGCTCTAAAGTATTTGATACATATGAGATTATTGAAAGGATAACCAAAAAAGCTCTATAATAATATTTGGAAATTGTAATGACCCACTTTTAATAATTGATAGAACAATCAGAAGAACAAGAAGGAAATAAAGGACTTGAAAAACACTGAACTCAATTTTTCCTAACAGACATTTACAGAACACTCTACCAGACAACAGTAGAATACCCATTTTTCTTCAAATGCACATGGAATACTCTTCAGGATAAAGCACACATTAAGTCACACAACAAGTATTAATAAATTTTAAAAGATTGAAATCATGCAAAGTGTCTTTTCCAATAACAATGCAATGAATGTAGAAATCAATAACAGAGAAAAAAACTGGAAAATTTACAAATAAGTGAAAATTGAGTGACATAACTTTAAACTACTGAGGGATCAAGAAAGAAACCACAGGAGAAATTAGAAAGTATTTTGTGACAAATTAAAAACAAAATACCAAAACATATGCAATGTAGCAAAAGCAATTCTAAGAGAAAACATTTATTGCAGGAAACAAACTTTTAAAAAGGTACAAATAAAGTCTAGCCTTTTTACCTAAAAGATTGAAAAAGAACAAACTAAACCTACTGCTAACATAAGAAAGTAAATGACAAAGATTTTTAAAAAGTTAAATGGAGAATAGAAAAACAATAGGAAAAATCAATGAAAATAAATTTTATTCTTCAAAATGAACTGCTGAATTGGGAAACTACAAAATTTTGAAATTGTAGCTAAAGGCTTACACCGACTAAGGCAAAAAGAAAGAAGACTTAATTTACTAAAATCAGAAGCAAAAGTGAGGATATTACTAACAATCTTACAGAAATAAAAAGATCATAAGAGAGTACTATGAAGAGTTTAGTCAAAATGTTGGATTACTTAAATGAGATGGACAACTTCCTTGAAATGTACAACTTACCAAGACCAAATCATGAAGAAATAGCAAATCTGAATAGACTTATAAATAGTAAGAAGGCGAGTCAGTAATCAACTATACAACAACAACAACAACAACAAAACCCTAGACAATATGGCTTCACTGATGATTACAAAAATAAGTTTAAAAAGCCAAAATTTTAAAGAAGAATGAATAGCAACCTTTACAAAGTTGTTTCAAAAAATCAAAAAGAAAGAACATTTCTGCTCTCATTCTGTGAGGCCAACATCATCCTGATGCCAAAGTTAGACAGATATTACATAAAATAAAAATACAGATTAACATAGCTAACTAATATTGATGTAACATCACTCACCAAAATACTAATAAATCAAATTTTTCAATATACTTAAAAAATTATATACTATAGCCAAGTTGTTTGAATGGAATGCTGGAGTGGCTTAACATATGAAAATAAATCAATGTAATACACCACATAAAAAGAATGAAGGCAAAATAAAAACATGATTATCCTAATTGATGCAGAAAAAGCATTTGACAAAATTAAGCACACTTTAATAATAAAAACACTCAATAAACTCAGAATAGAAGAAAACCACCTCAATAAAGGCCATATATGAAACATTCAGAACTAGCGTCACACTCAGTAGTGAAAGACTGAAAATTTTTATCTAAGATCAGAAATCTGACAAGAATGCCTGATTTCACTATATCTATTCAACATAGTACTAGAAGTTCTAGCCAGAACAACTTGGCAAGAAAAAAAATAAAAGAACTTCAAATTGAAAAGGAAGAAATAAAATTATTTCTGTTTGTGGAATTATAAGTATAAAATAAAAAAGAATTTACAAAATACTATTGGATCTAATAAGTAAATTAACCAAAGTTGCAGGAAACAAAATCAACACACAAAAATAACTTGTGCTTCTATACAATAAAAATAAACAATATAAAAGGAAAATTAGAAAAATAATTCAAATTATAATATAATCAAAAAGAATAAAGTACTTAGGGATAATGTAATCAAGAGAGTGAAGGACTTATACCCTGAAAACTACAAAACATCATTGAAAGAAAGTTTAGGATTCATAAGAAATAAAGAGACATCCTGTGTTCATTGGTTGAAATAGTAAATATTATTAAGGTGTCAGTACTCACCAAGGATTCTACAGATCCAAAGCAAACCCTATAAAAACTCCAATGATGTTTTATTGCAGAGTTAGAAAAATCTACCCCAAAATTAATGTGGAATGTCAAAGGAATTTGAGTAGCTAAAATCATTTTTAGAGCAAATTTGGAAATCTTACACTTCCTGATTTAAACATTGATTACTTAGTAATGAAAACAGTGTAGTACTGTATTAAAGACAGACACATAGATATAGAATAGATGAATAGAATAAACTAGAACAGAGTAGAATAGAATAGAATAGAATAGAATAGAATAGAATAGAATAGAACAGAATAGAATTGAAGAATACAGAACTAAACCGTAACGTATATGATTAAAAGATTTTAACCAAGATGCCAAGACCATTCAGTGGTAGGAGAAACAGTGTTCTCATTAAATGATCCTGGGAAAATTGAATATCAACATGCAAAAAAAAAAAAAAAGAAAGAAAGAAAGAAAAGGAAAAGAAATTGAACTGTGAACTATGTAAATAATTAACTCAACATGAACTAAAGACTTAAACCTAGAGCTAAAAGTATAAAACTCTTAGATAAAAATATGGAAGAACATTTTCCTAACATTAGATTGGATGAGATTTCTTGAAATGACACCAAAACATAGGCAATAAAAAAAAGAAACAAAATGCACTTCATCAAAATTAAACAAAACAAAACACTTTTCTACATAAAGGACACTACCACGGGTGTGAAAAGGCAATCCATAGAGTGAGATAAGATATTTGCAAATCCTATCTGTTAATTAATTGTTATCCAGAGTATATAAATAACATCTTCCCTTCAACAACAACAACAAAACAATTGACAAATGGACATGAGATACCTGCACACGTATGTTTATCACAGCATTGTGCACAATAACAAGAACATGGAACCAATCGTGCTGCCCATCAAAAGAGGACTGGATTTAAAAAAATGTGGTACATATACACAATGGAATATTATGTAGCCACAAGGTAGAACAAAACCATGAACTTCACAGCAACCCAGATGGACTTAGAGTCTATAATACTGAATGATCTTTCACAGAAACAAAGAACTGAGTATCACATCTTCTCACACATAAGCGGACCTTAAGCAACTATCATAATACTATAAGAAAATGATTGACAGTAGCGGGAAACTACAGGGGGTTGGGGGGCGGGGAGGTAGGGTTGGCAGTAGTAGGAATCTGTCTGGGGAAGGGGGGGCACATCTCGTCAACAAGGGGACCTGCATAATGAATATTTGTATACCTAACTCTGAATTGTACCCCATATCTTTAAAATAAAAAAATTAAAATAAAAAAAAAAAACGGAAAAATGGACAATGCACTCAAATTGACATTTATCCAAAGAAGGTATAAATGTGTTCAGTAAGGGCATGAAAAGATACTCGTATCACTAATCATTAGGGAAATTCAAATCAAAGCCACTATGACATACTCTTCACATACACTAAGTTTTTAAAACAAACTAACAAACAAAAAAACTGAGAAAATAACTGTTGATGAAGGTGTGTAGAAATTTGAAAACTTGTGCACAGTTGGTGGCAATGTAAAATGATATAGCTGCTTTGGAAAACATGGTAGTTTCTTAAAAACTTAAACATATAATTGCTATATAATCCAGACATTCCACTTTTTGATACATACCCAAAAGAACTGAAAGCAACGACTTAAGATATCTGTATACCACTGCTCACAGTAGCATTATTTACAATAGCCTAATGTGCATAAAACCCAAATGTCTATTGTCAATGAATGAATAATAAAAATTTGTTATATACTACAATAGGATATTATTCAGCCTTAAAAATTGAAATTATGAAACATGCTACAACATGAATTAACCTTGAAAACATTATGCTAAGTGAAATAAATTATACACAAAAGGACAAACATCTCATAAATTAATTTATATGGGGACTCCTAGAAGAATCAAGTTTGTAGAGATAGAAAGTACAATAGTGCCAACCAGGGACTGAGGGAAGAGGGAAATAGGGAGTTATTTTTTAATAGGTATATAGTTTCAGTTTAGGATGATGAAAAAATATTGAGACAGATAGTGGAAATGTTTGCATAGTAATATGAATTCAATTAATGCTGCTACAATCTACACTTAAAAAGATAAACAGTAAAATTTCTATCAGACATAATGTATCACAATTTTTAAAAATTAACAATCACTTATATACCTTCTACATAGAGATCAGTGCTTATGGTAAAATAGAAATGAATGTCTCTAATATACATTTATGCATTCTTCTTGTGGTATCTTCTTGACAAGAAATTGATATTTAAAAAAGGATTAAAACAGTATGTATCAATTTGATTACTTTCTATCTTTTGTTTCTACTCATATTTGCTGCCCAAAGGCAAAGTTTTATTACTGATTTGTCCTTCATTTCCCATCAGGTTCATGGTAGTGATGTGGTCAATTGGTTTTTCCTAGGAGATAGTCATTCTCTAAATTATGTGTCTGTGTTTATTTTAGGAAACAACTACTAGAAAAAAATAAATTTAGGGTCAAGCAATAAAATATATAATGCTTTTATTGCATACAGACCCAGTATACTTACACAGGTATATCATACTATATTAAAGCAATACTTTCTCCAGTGTATTTGGCACCAAACTAATGTAAATACATTGTGAAACTGTAACATTTACCATTCAAGATAGAACACATATAAGCTGACATATTGACACTATCACAAGTAAATATTTTAATAGTTTGTTTTATTTTAACAACTTAAAAAATAAAGAGCACATTAATTAGGGCTAAAATATGTTGCCTAATATAGAAGGAGTGGATCTTAGAAAAAGCAATTATTTGCATAATACCTAATTAAGTTGTAAATTTAGGCAGTTACCAAAATTTGAACAAATCAACACTTTGAATCATAAATTATCTAGTTTGGTCATCTATATTGATTATATTAATCACAGGATTCAGTGTAGAAAAAGTTGATAACTCTTGCTCCAAGAAGGAGGAACCTAACCTCAAGATGCCACCAAATGTGAAAAAAATCCCCCTGAATCCAGCAGATGAAAAGCAGAACAACAGAAGGGAATATATTACCAACCTATTTTACCATCCAGGAAGTTATAGACGTATTTCAGTACTTGCCTTAGAGAATTTTTAAAATTTAAGGTTCTGGTCTCTGTTTTGTAATTACAACTAGTTTCACAGTACTGTAGTAACCAAGTTTTCCCTATAGTTTTATATTTTATGAATTTAGTGATGTGCTTTTTTATTAAGCAATTATAAATAAATAATGAATTTGATGAGTATGAATACGCAGCAGCATTTTTTTATTTTGAAATTCGAAGTGCTGCACATTCATAACTTATACTTGTGATTTTATAAATATTTATAGCTCCACAAAGATTGAGCTAACAGATAACTCTAGGTCTTGTTGTATTTATAAAAATAATCATATGTCATCACCTTTTCATTGAACACTCAACTGAATATTTTTATGAGTCACTGGTGGAAACTACTTTGTGATTTATACTCCAAAATTTACATTATCCTTCAAGTAGTAGTATACCAACATTATTATATATGAGTGTCACTAAAAGTTTTTATTTAATGAAGTATTTTTCTCAACTTGGTAGTTTTTGAATTTTAAAAAAATCCCTCTGGGCTCAATTTTTATTCCTAGTCTAAGTAATTTTTACATTTAGGAGTAAATAACTTTCATATCATAGGCCTATTTTTTCTAATACAAAGAGTAAAAAAAAAATGCAAGCTGCACTGAGGTTAAACAGTACAGATAAAATCTTTCCCATTACCTGACTCTGTCTCTTTGTTTCTTGTGCATTTTTTTTTAAGAGATAGTCTATGTCTATACAAATATATAAGTATATAGTTTTTCATTTACTTTATACAAATTGCAGCACACTAAACACATTGTCCTGCTGGCCTGGCTTTTAAATTGAACATAGATGTCTTGAAAATCTTTTCATAGCCGGGCTGGGTGGCTCAGCCTGTAATCCCGCGCCTTGGGAGGCTGAGGTGAGTCGATTGCCCGCCTGGGCAACTTGGCGAGACCTTATCTCTACAATAAATCAAAAAATCAGCTGGGGGTGGTAGCGCATGCCTGTAGTTCCAGCTACTCGGAAGGCTGAAGCGAAAAGATCGCCGGAGCCCAGCAGGTCGAGGCTGTGGTGGCCGGGGGCGGCCACTGCATTCCAGTCTGGGAGACAGTGAGACTCCAACTCAAAAAAAAAAAAGAAAAAAGAAAATCTTTTCATATAATTTCATATCATTTCAATTAGACTCTCACATTTTTTTCCAAAGCAAATTGGAACCCTAATTGTGTTTGTTATAATTTATTTAGCAAGTCATATAGCCCATTTACCAATGGTTAAGTGAGTTTGGTCAGATGTATCAGCAGAGGAGAACAAGAAACAATGATAAGCACATAGAAATTAATATCAAAATAGCTGTGTTCTAATCTTTGCTAGGTCACTCAATAACTGTGTCACTTTGAGATGATCACTTACTATGCAGTTATGGAAATGAGACATTTTTGTGACTTTTGAGAAATTCATCCATTGCTTCTAAGTTTTCCAATTTATAAGTTTAAAGTCATAGATAATATTTCCATATTATCTTTAATGTCTATAGTCATATTCCTATCTCATTCATAATATTGACAATGTGTTTTCTTTTTTATCTTTTTGTTACAAGAGGTTTAATAAATTAAATGATTTATCAAGTAACTAGCTTTTATTCATTTATTTAAATATTTTATTCTTTTAAATTTTATTGATTTTTATCTTACTCTTATCAGTACCTTCTTCCTGCTAATTTTGGATTCATTTTGCTCTTCTTTTTCTGATTTCTCAGGGTAGAAACTTTGAGACCTATTTGTCAACTAAAAGCAATGAGCACTATACATTTTTCTCCCAGCAATGAGTTAGCTGTATCTCACAAATGCTGAATGCTTTTATTTTCATTCAGTTCAATAAATTTTTAAGTTTTTTTGTAAAATTTATCTTTGAATCATGAATGATTTTAAAAGATATGGTGTAATTTCCATGTTTTTAAGAATTTCCATGTAGTGTTATTATTTTAATACCATATAATATAAAACATACTGTATAATTTCAATTATTTTAAATTTGTTGTATGGTTGATGATATGGTCTTTCTTGGTGACTGTTTCAAAGATTCTTGGAAAAAAGGTGTATTCTATTCTTGCTGTTTAGAGAGGTTTATATAGGTCAATAATTACTGCAGGATTTTTAATGTAGGATTTTTACTGCAAGTTTTTCAGAGTGATCAGTAAGTATATGCACATTGTACATTTTTCCTCCTTCAAATTTTCAGATCAATTAGGTAATACCTCATTTTCTGTTCTACTGTAACTCATTATTAATTTTAATTACTAAATACATGCCTATCTGTAATTGGTAAATTATTTAAAGTGAGCCTGTGAAAAATTCCAACATGGATAAAAATGTACATGTTGGTCAGTGGTTTTCAATTATTTCCCTTTTTAAACTTTAATATATTTCATTAAAATGTTCAAGTTTTGTCTTCTTGGACCTATTTTTTTACATCATAGAATCTCAGCATCAAATTTACACATATGAATTATCATCTGAAGAAAATAACAATTACCTTGGAAAGAACAATGTAACTGTTGTTATATTTCCAAATGAATATCTTATTTTTTTATTTTCCTTTATCTACTGTTCTCTGCTAAATGTCTTTTTATTTTTATTTTTCTAAACAGGGTGGCTGTGTGACTACCAAGACTTTCCCTCTGATCTTCTTTTTGTGTAAAATTCATGTACTTATTTTCTAGACCAATTCATATCAATCTCTTTTTCAAGATCAAGCTAAAATCTTATCACCCATAAGTACTTTATAATTAAGCATGTATTCATTCTATTCATTAATTCCACTATTATTTGTCCAATATCTAAGATGAAAGTACTATTCATCAAGCACCTTGTTTTCTGCATTATAGCATATTTCCTCTTGTGTTGAACTCACCTCCTGTATTGTTTTATCTCCTCATTATACAATTTCTCAGAAAAACAGCAAATGATACTCCGTTTTAAAAGACATTTCTTCACTGCTCCCTTCTTAACTCACTTTAATGGTACACATTTACCACTTCTTCCAAAATAAGGAAAAAAAAATCCTTCTTTACCTCTCACATTCTATATCCAGTCAATTAACAGAGCCATATTTTATTTCATGTCTACAGATGAAACATATTTGACTATAGCCTTTTTCCTGAAGCTGTTTCTTTTCTCTTGCCTTTTGTGACATTCTTCAATGATTTTCCTTCTACTTTGCTGGCTGTCTGTTCCCAGTCTTGTTCACTGACACCTTCTAATCTTTTGGACCTTTGTACACTGTACTGACACTGAGTTTACTTATCTTCCTACCCTTCTCTTCTATAGACAGTCTGCCTAAGTTAATGACTTTAAACCTCTTTTTAATTGTAGCCCATGTGCTCCTAAAATATAATTTTAACTAAAACAGTACTTATCCATACCAAAGGTGATGCAAGCTAAACTTTTCTATTCTATTTTTATTTTTTATTTTATACTATTTAATTTCTTTTTTCAAATACTTGTCACAACACACTAAATTCATGTCACAAGGTGACTACCCATAATATTTATAGAGTTGGCATCCACTTTTATGACTTTAAACATACCACTTACATCTCAGTGAGTCCTAAATTCATAAGTTCTAGCACAATCTATCATTGAACTCCAGATTCATTATCCAATTTCATACTTAGATTTTAACTACACTACTAAAAGACATTTCAAAATTAAAATATTTAAAACAGAGTTCTTAACTCTTTCCTACCTCCATCTTGCCACTGATCCATTCATCCTGAATATGCCTCAACTCACAAAGTAACACAAATCTTCAACCCAGTACCTCAGACTCTAAACTTAGAAGTTATTATTGATTCTAAAATTTTCTTTACAACTTCCCCCACTTCATTGAGTTTCTTTATTAAGTCCTGTCCACTCTTTCTTCAAAATATATTATAAAACAATCTACTTTCCTCTGCACTGTTAGAACTACCTGTCAAAACAGTATTATCTCTTACATGGACCACTCCAGTTGAATCTTTACTAGTTTCACTACTGACATCATTGTGCTCCCACAATCCATAGCATTCACAAAGATATTTTAAGAATGTAAATCAGATTATATCACTTCACTGCTTTAAACATTCTTTTTGCACTTAAAATAACATCTTATTTACTTGCCAATCTTTTTTTTTTTTTTTTTAGCTTGAGTTCCCTAGAAAACAGAGCCTGAGGCAAAGTCTTATTTGTTAACTTTATTTGGAAGTGAAATCTTGGGGAAATACAAGTGAAGGAAAATGGGGAGTGAGATAAATTTAGTGTGTTGTGACAAGTATTTGAAAAAAGAAATAAAATAGTATAAATAGGAAAGGGAGATATGAGAGGGTACATTATCATTCCAGCCAAAGTTTTGTAACAAGAACGTTGATTATTCTGCCAGTGACAGTCTTGTTGAATCTTCTAAACCATATTCAGTGAGGCTGCATGAAATATTGTATCTCAAAAAAATGTATCTTAAGGGAAAAAGTAATAATTTATTTTCATTGTTCAAACATTGCCCAATGGGAATTAACTCAACCCATTTTTAATAACTTTTTTTATTTTAAAGATGTGGGGTACAATTCAGGGTTAGGTATGCAAATGTTCATTGTACAGGTAAAGTTTGGGCCTAATTTTGATCTACATTTCACCTGGTTTGAGATCAGGTACCTTTATTGATGAAGTGTGCCCCTTATAGTATTAGAATAATTGTTCAGGGTCCGCTTATGAGTAATAGCATGTAGTATTCAGTTCGCTAAGACTTTAGGTCCAATCAAATTGCTGTGAAGTTCATAATTTTGTCCCAGAAGGCTAGATTTAAGAGAGACCTCAGGGTTAAAGATGATAGAATTTGTAAACTAGTTTGTAGGTCGTGATGGAGAAGAGGGAGGAGGCCTTCTAAGAAAGCCTCACTCCTAGGACAAATCCTTCTCTTCCTTTAATGCTAACTGTTGCCTCTGCATTAGTGCAGACTTCCTTTTAAATGAGGAAGAGAATCTTTAATGAAAGCTATTGAAAGTAATAGCATGTGTGTAAGGATGGAGGGGTTTTGTTACTTAGAAAGGAGTTCAAGATTATTTTGGAAATGTGGATAGAGATATTTTAAATTTATTCAACACCTTTCTCTTAAGCAAACACTTGTGTCAGGTGCTGGGCACTGGGAATATTGTGGTAAGCTGTACATAATCCTCTTCCAAGGAACACACAAGCTAATGGGAGATACACTGAATCAAGCAAGTAGAATAGGTTGTGGCATGTGATTTGATGAGAGTTAACAAACTGTGCTATGGTAGTACACAGGACATTCTTGGGGGCTGTGAGTGTGGAAAGTGATTCTAAATTAAGATCTGAAATGAAATGGGGCAGAGAACAGAACACTATGTGCAGGTATGGAAGCCTGGAGATAAGTGATTGAAGAAATTCAGGTGTTGTTTCATGTGCTTATTTAAATGTTATTCAGGTGTGTATGGGCATGAGTCTATATATCTTGTCAACAGGCTATAGTGTATGCTTTTAAGAGTAGACACTATCTTGAAGTTTTATTTGTTTTGCATGCCCTTTAGAGTACCATAGATAATGCCTTGGAGTCACTAGGTAATCAAGAAGTACTTAGCAGACTGCAGAATTTCCAGATGATATCTGAGTTCATCTAGCTGGCTCAGCCTCCTTATTCCAGAAAGAAGGAAGCTAAGTCACTGATAGATCAAATGCCTTATCCAGGACCACACAATGAGAGCCACGTGACAGTCTACATCTGAATCCCAATCCAGGCCATAGTCCCATAATATTGAACCATTGGTTTCTTGTTGGCCATCATTCATGTCTTTGTAATTTTCTCATCCCAATTTTTATTCTGTGAAATATAGATAATAAGCCCATATCATTTGATGAATAGAAATAAAAATGATTATTGTAAGGGACACTATGATTAATAGGAAGTGTAGAAATGCTTATTAATACTACTAAGTACTATTTAAAACAATTTAAAATACATATGACAACAAGCCAAGATTCCTCTGGCATTGGAACTCAGAGATTTACCATCTTGACCCACAATAGCATCTCATTCCCAGGGGCTTGACTCAGTATAGAGTTTGCTATCATTTTTCACCTTGTGTTTATGTTGCACCTCCATATGAGGAGCTTAAAGGGCTTTACAGACATTAGCTCATTAATCCTCCCAAAACCTCTCTAAGAGAGGGCGGAGGCATAAATCATTATTCCCATCTGGGAAAAAAAATAGCCTAACTTATCTCTTTTAATTTCACTGATGCTGTAAACTGTTGATTAAATCCCAAGATACACCGTTTACATTTAAAATATCACATTCTCTTCCCTATGGATTTTTTTTTTCTTTTTTGAACTTAATATCATGAGGATATGTGTAAAAACAGATGGACAGTCCTGATGTTGAAAGTTTTTTTGAGAAGCACAGACTAGGCAGCAACTCAGGTTTCCCCTTCCTTTCATGCCCTCCTTGCTTTCTCAAAATGTCCCTCTTCATTGCACTTCAGTCGTGACCAGGAGAAATGACTTTTAGGAATTGGAGGGGTGTTTCAAGACCCACTTTCTCCTTTAGCTGTCATCCAAGACCACCAGCAAGAGAGCCAATGGATGTCCATTCAACCATGCCATCCTGACTCTCAATAAAATACTAGTGCAACAGACTTCAAAGCTTTACCAAAGAAATTTAAATTTTCAATCTTGCATGCTTTGCTTAGGCATTTGGTTCTCACTAGAAAGTTACTTAGAGTTAGACTTCGAAGATGTTAGAACAAGACCAAGACATGAACTGAATCTGACCAAGCAAAGTTATTTCATACATATGATTGAAACAACACATTTATCCAGGTAAAGCAGCTGTCCACAGTTAAGGCCAGTGACAAAGGCAAGTTAAAATTAATATTCTTTCGACCTTAGAAGTTCATCAGTGAAGATAAGCCAACTTATAACTTATTTGGGAGATAGTCTAAGTTGTATTTTATAGTAATTTTTTAAAGTCCATCTTAGACCACCACAGGATATTTTTCCTGTCTCAGAATAAGGTTCTGTAATAGCTGATGCCAGAAGATGTTAGAGGCTAAAGAATCATTGCATTTTTGATAAAGAATATTAAGGGCACATAGAAGTGATATGATTTACTTGAAATTGCACAACTGGTTCTTGCCAAACTAGGAGAAAACTCTAAGCTGTGGCTTGTTTCTCAATCCAGGTTACTTCTCACATGTTCAACTGAATCACCTTTATAATTAGATGACTTATGTTCTGTCTTGCTGCCAAAATATTAGATGGAATGAATGAGAGGACTACCCCAGTGTATTCAGTCTTCTTTTGGAGAACAGGCACGAGAGAGTACAGAATCTCTTTTCAGAAGAGAGGAAAATTAGCTTTTTTCAAGAAAATGCTCCTGAAGAACTCTCCCAGACCTCCACTTTGTTTTAGCTGTGAGAGTATTTGGAGAATTAAGTTCTTATTACATTTTCTTCTCATAAGGTTCTGGAATATTGCTTTGAGCTAAATAATCATTATAACAATTTACCAGTTGGTTAATATTTAGTCAACATCTCTGTACTACTTCATGTAGTAGTTGAAAAGTATTTTGCAGCTATGTATTAGTTAAACATCTAAATGACCCCCGAGAGTGTATATCTGGGACTACTGAAAACTGGTGAAAAGAGGTCAAGTTGCCCTGAGCTTCTACCACAAATGCAAAGGAAAGTGCTAAGAAGCAAATTCCCAGTGGTCCCAACTTACAGAAAAATGTCTTATTTATTTTAAATGCTATGGAAATAAAATCAGGACTATGAAGTTTATGTAGCTGTCCATACCTCTGCCTCTCGCAGATCAGGGAGGAATAAATAAATAAACAGAAGTTCTTTTCTAATGTTTACTTTTTCTCCCTAGTATCATTTCCCTTCTCTTTAGAGATGTTACTCCCCACAGCCTGACTCTTTTCCTGCAATCTTATGTCCCTAGGGTTCTTACATCCATTTATTTCCCTTCTGTAGCATTCTGGAATGGTAAGAATACTTTCCCGAAATATCTTTCCCTGGCTGTTGTACTTCAAGTAACCCTGTGCTTTGTGATAAGTTTCTAGGAGCGGCTTCATGGGAAATGCAGATATGTTAGCCACAGATAAGTCTGTAAAAATAGGGCTTGATAAAGGAAGGGGTGGAGAATAGTCAACTGTATATGGATAAGAGAGTGAAAAAAATGCCATACAGCATGGTAGAGCAAGTCATGAAACTAATTAGTATAATCTGTGTTCTTCCATGAGTCAGGTTGTCTATGTGTTCTATATTTTCTATATTTTCCCTAGGAATTCCTCTTCAGCCATCCTGGCCCCTGTATTCTCTTGCTTTCCTTAAAGCTATTTCATTCTCTTGTTGTGTCCTTTATGATCATTCCTTTTTTCATAGATTTTACCAAATGGGTGTATGGTACTATACCCTGTCATACGGAATTCTTTTCTTCCTTTCCTTAAGATAGTTCTGGATAGCCTTTGACCTGTCCAGTGAATACGCAAGATCCATAAAAGCAAAGATGATTTCAGGTAGCTGGGATGAACAGATAATCTAGAGAAGAAAACCTTCTCCATCCATTCCCCAGAATTATGCTGAAATAATTCCCATGGAATCAATAAAAGATAAAAAGCACAGTGGATGTTGTAAATAGATTTCAAAATATAATAATATAAAAAATGACAATTAATGCTTGTCTGCTTATGAAAAGAGTGATTGAGGGGTTTTAAGGAAAAGTGTTTTGTAGTATAATGGCTAAGTTGCATTTACATGCAGCACCCTTTCCCCTTGTTACTAAAAGTTACCTTTCTATAATTGCAGACTAGTTTAGCATCTTAACAATAATGGACATGTTTTTAACAGATTATTGCCAAAAGTACATTCTTTATTCCAGGGAGACTCTGTAATAGATACCAGCATTTTAGTAATGATACAAGCAATCTGTAAGCTATTACAGTTTTCTTTAGAGTAACTTAATCTTCATATTGTTTTGTATTGTCTGGAATTTTAATAGTGTTTCTAATTTAGAAAAGCAAGTATATGACATATTACTAATTACATGTGAATATGAACTAAGCACATGACCACTGAGCTTTATTCTTAAAAACAAACCTGTTTAAAAGTACTTAACTTAGGGTAAGTAAAGTAACACAGAAATTAAAGAATGCCACTCAGGGACAGCAGTTGTCATGAACTAATTCAGTAAGGATCTGCATTTTTAAAATGGTTATTATATTTTAGTCCACAGCTAAAAAAAAAAAAGTTAAGAGGAATAGAAATGCTTTCTTCCAAGTAAAATTAATATCTACTTTTTTCCAACAAAAGAAATGTGAATGTTTGTAAAAAGATTTTTAGCTTTTCCCTTGATGACACTATTTCTCCACTGGTCTCCAAGCATTTACAGTGCTAATTAATAATCCTAGTTGCCCTTAATGATTCAACTTGATTGGTGAGTATATGAGATTGTAAGAAAAATTAAGATCTTTGTCTAGGTCAGAAGGTTAGACTAATAAGGCCATGGAAGTAAGGGTGATTACACTGTCTTTGGTTATAAGAATTCATTTAGTGTTTGAATCTAAATTTATATTGTCATGTACAATTTCAAAACTATTTTGGCACACAACCAGCTTCTCTTCAAGGAGCTGATAGAGATATGCTTGGTGAACCAATTCAGGGACTTTCATGCTATTTTTAAAATCTAGTTTTTACATTAAATAAACCAGTTTGCTATTTTGAAAGAAGTTATAAACTACTTAAAACTGTCATTCTCTGTTTCTGACTTGCAATTAGATGATATTTCCAAAATGTCAGACCTAGATTCTATTTCTACCATCACCATAATAAAATGTGACAGCCAAGATATTATATCAATACCTTTTCCATAATTAGCAATAAGGATCCTGCCAAGGGTTAACTAGAAAAGTTTCATAAATGTTTTTCTACAAATGATCCTGAAGGCAGTATTACGCTTTTAAAATCTGCTAATGTAGCAAAGACTCATGACAACCAGGAGACAAATCTATGAGCAAAACTGTTTGGAGAGAATAGTTTTGTAGTGTATGATGTATGTTATGTAAATGAGCTTATTAGGACTCTCATCTATTTTATTATTGGTGACCAATTTAATAGAGGCATTTAAAAAACAATATTTCTGCCTGACTCCTAGAAATGAAGAAGATACATTGATATAATTGAGAGCAAATGATTGCATGTCGTGCCATTTAATCATGTCATTTTTCAATTGCTATTTTTTGCACTTCACTGCATGCTTATAGAATATTTAGCTTCCATATAGATTAAGTCCCTGGGTTTGCAACCCAGCTGACTCTCTATATTGGCTGATGTTGTCTTTTAAGTTTGGAATCAGTTAAAATACCCACATGTCATTTGCCCATATTTTCTTTAAGATATGCAAGTCATCATTCACACCTCATTTGGAGTATTTTAATTTTTTCGCTGTTTTGAAGAATTACTTATTACAACTCCAGGATGTAAATGCTTATTTGCAGTATCTATATATTAGATATAGTTAAGTCAAGCATATAACTGGCTAGAGAAGGGAGCCGTCAGGACCAAAAGAGCTGCTGACCCCTTGTTGGAAATGTTGCTAGTCATTCGCCAGATAAATGTTTCCTGCCTTTTGTTCAATCTCTTCTTTATTATTCATAATTTTACATCTTTCTCAGGAAAGAGAATACTCATGCTGTCTGCTGGAATATGAGGTCCTTGAGGAAATATTTTGTCTGTTTTGTTCACTGATGTATCTCAAGTTCTTATAACACTGCCCATTATATGATATAATAACTATTTGCTTAGTGAATGAATTAGTATTTTTGCCAGCTCTGATTTTATAACCACCCTCAACTTAAGTTTTACATAGATTAATGACTCTTACATATCTGTAGACCTATTAATTGGTGGAAGATTAGACCTCTGAAAAGTGTGCAAAAAAGGTTTTTGGCTTTCTTATCAACAGTAACTTTATGACTCTGATCACTTCTGGTTAGAAGTCAGGGCAAGATAGTCTGAAGAGGTAAAAATCTTACAAACTTCTTCAGCTTTTTGTGAAAAGCAATGTAGCATAGTGATTTTGTGAATTAGCCTTGGATTCAGGCCACCTGGGTTAAAAATCTTGCCTTTGCTGAGTATTAGCTGTTACCTGTGGTCAGTTACTTAACCTCTCTGTGCCTCCATTTCCTCGTTTGTAAAGTAAGTAGATGACAAGATACATAAATATAATATATACATATTATGTATATAATAGTGTTCCGAGAAGATTAAATGAGTCAATACATACAAATTACTTTAAAAATGCGTGGTACACATAAATGCACAGAAAATGTTAGTCATTAGTATTGGAGATTAGTGAAAACAACTAAGAAAAAGTATTAAAAATCGTGTTTTAGCAATTGATAAGTCGCAACGATTTCTGGTTATTATTTTGCATTCAAGTGAATCTTGATGAAACATTTGAAAGGAACATAACATTGTTTTCATTTTTTGTTGGTTCAGACACGTATAGTCAACTCAGAATGATCGCTGGTAAAGTACATGAAGAACATCTGAGATGTCGGGTCTCTTATTTTTGTACTGATAACAACAACACAATAGGTTATAATATCATAAAATGCATATGATTATATATGAAACTCATTACTGTGATAATTAGATTTAGTTAATTTTCCTCATTTTTCACATTTGATTCAACTCTTTTCAAGTTCATAGTCTTCTATGTTTACTTTTCTGTTGTTGTATGCCATTTCTAGAAGTAGGACAGCTATATTAAAAATTGCACTGCATTATTTTTATCATATTGCAGAATGGCTGATCTGTTGACAAAGATTTATAGGCTTGTGGTAATGTCTCTTCAAATACTTTGTCCATTTAAAAATTTAGTTGCTTGCCTTGATATTTCCTCTTATTCTGGGAGTTGTCTTTTCACCTTTTTGATAGTATTATATGAAATGCAAAAACTTTCTGTTTTGATGAAATCCATCCCAGGAAATTTTATAGCCATTACTTTAAAAAAAGGCTATAAGTTTGGATTTGTAACTGTACTAATCCTTGTATTGATCCATGTTTGTAGAACCATGGGAATTAAATGATATTAATAATATCATAAGCAACTGTTGTCATGACATACCCCAGAAGAATGGTAAATTCTCTGGTTATATCATTAGTTATGCAGTTTATAATATATATCTGGCATTACTAAGAATTTTTTTAAATAACAGCTTTAATATAATTTACATTCCATAAAACCTAATTTCAGAATGTTTTCACCATCCTCAAAAGAAACCCCTTATCCACTAGTTGTCACTCCCTATTTCCCCCTCACCACAGTCCTTGGCAATCACCATTTTACTTTCTGTTTTTATGCATTTACCTATTCTGGATATTTTATATAAATGGAATCATACAATAGGTGACCTTTTGTGTGTGTGGCTTCTTTCACTTAACATTCTCAAGGCTTCTCTATGTTGTAATATGTATAAGTACTTCACTTTTTACTGTCAAAGAATATTCCTTAGTATGTGTGTAGTACATTTTGCTTATCCACTCACAGTTGCTGCATGTTTGAGTTGTTTTTGGCTATTATGGATAATGATGTTATGATTATTTGTGAACAGGTTTTTGTGTGGTTATATATTTTCAATTCTCATGAGTGTATACCTAGGAGGAAATTGTTGGATCATATGAAAATTTTATGTTTAACTTTTTGAGGAAATATTACATTGTTTTCTAGTGTGGCTGCACCATTTTGCAATCTACCAGCAACATATAAAGACTCCAGTTTCTCCATAACTTTGTCAACACCTGTTATTTCTTTTTTATGTTAGCCATCCTAGTAGGGGTGAAGTGATATCTAACTGTGGCTTAGATTTGCATTTTCCTGATGGTTAATGTTGTTGAGACTCTTTTCATGTATGTGTGTGTGTGTGTGTGTGTGCGTGTATGTGTGCGTGTGGCATTTGTATGCCTTTGGAGAAATGTTTCTTCAAATACTTTGCCATTTAAAAATTTAGTTACTTGTCTTGATATTTCCTCTTATTCTGTGAGCTGTCTTTTCACCTATTTTTCTTTTTTGAGTTGGAGTCTCATTCTGTTGCCCAGGCTGGAGTGCTGTGGCACACTCACGGCCACTGCAGCCTCGACCTTCCACCTCAGCCTTCCAAGTAGCTGGAACTACAGATGCATGCCACAATGCCCAGCTAATTTTTGTGATTATTGTAGAGACAAGGTCTTACCAAGTTTCCCAGGTTGGTGTCAACCCCCGAGACTCAGGCAATTCTCTCTTTGGGAGACGCCTCGGTCTCCCAAAGTGCTGGAATTACAGACTGAGCCACCACACCCGGCCCTTTTCACCTTTTTGATAGTATTATTTGAAGTGCAAAAACTTAAAGTTTTGATGAAATCCAAAAATTGCTTGTACTTTTGTGACACATCTAAGAAACCATTGCCTCATAAGTCAAAAGTTCTTCCTACTTCTGGTGTCATAGCTACAAAACCATCATCTAACCAAATGCCACAAATACTAACCTCTATGTTTTCTTCTAAGATTTGTATAGTTTCCGCTTTTACATTTAGGTCTGTGATTCATTTTGAGCTACTTTTGTGAATGGCGTGAAATATGGGTCCAAGTCATTCTTTTGCATGTAGATATCCATTTGTCTCAGCAATATTTGTTGAAAAGACTATTCTTTCCCAACTTAATTGTGCCAAAAGTTTTACATTGCATTCATTTTATTGATAAGTATCCAATATTTAATCATTCATAACTCATATTTAATCATAAAATAAGCCTTTTGTGGCATACATTAACCTTGATTTTATAAGCATTATTTAGTTTGTTTATTTATTTATTTGTTTGTTTATTTTATTTTATTTTATTTTTTGAGTTAGAGTCTCACTCTGTCGCCCAGACTGGAGTGCAGTGGCCACTCCCGGCCACCGCAGCCTCAACCTGCTGGGCTCAGGTGATCCTTACCTCTCAGCCTTCCAAGTAGCTGGAACTACAGGCGTGCGCTACCACGCCTGGCTAATTTTTTTGATTTATTGTAGAGATGAGGTCTCGCCAAGTTGCCCAGGTGGGTCTCGAACCCTGGGGCTCAGGCAATCCATTCACCTCAGCCTTCCAAGGTGCAGGATTACAGGCTGAGCCACCGAGCCCGGCTGCATTATCTAGTTTAAACTATTACAGTATCAGAATACTTAAGTTATATTTTGTTTCTACATCTGAGCTTGTTATTGTGTGATGTGGCATTCTCAGAGAAGCTTTGTTGAAAACCCAAACTAAAGCAACCCTGAAGCACTTTCTATCATATTACCCTATGTTATAGCTCTTATCACCAACTGATATTTTCTTATATATTTATGTTTCATTTCCAGCCTCTCACCTTCCATACACATACAAATTTGAGTGTAAGTTCTAGGAAAGTAGGAATCTTATGTATCTTGCTCACACTGCTCTGTTTCTGAGAGCAGTGCCTGGAAAATAGGAGGCACTCAATAAGTACATTTGGATAGGAGGATGGATGGATAGAAAATTGAATGACTATCATCATATCCCACTTGAACTTTCATCCTGTTTTAAAATGTCACAAAAATTGTAGTTTCTTGATCTTTTCTTAGGTGTCTCCTTCAATCTGTAATTCCTGTCCTTTCCGATCTTCAGCAACATTCACACTTAGCTCTAGTCCAGTGGATCCTAATCTGTCAGCTCAAGTTAGTAATGATCTTTCTCATCCTCCAAGTCAGTGCCAATAATGTAACACATATATCAGTCACACCTTACATTTGGGTCATGACCTCATTATTCACCCATCCGTATTCACCTCCCTTACCTTATTTAGAAACTACAACAACCTGGTGGGTTAGGTCTTATCAAAACCTTTGTTTTTTATTTATTTTTCTCACTTTGAGGAGTATCTTCTCCTCCCAGCCTGATTGCAAGCTCTTAAAAATAGATACATACGTTTTATTACATGCCTTTTATCCACAAATCCACCAATGCCAATCCTGTAATGAAAAGTATAATGTTTGTCACATAACTGATACCCAATAAATGCTTATTTCTTCAATAAATATCATTTATGCCTTTGGCCAACCTTGCCCACATAATAGTAAACCTGAACCCACCAATCAAAACACCTTCTGAAGAAGCATAGAGGTACCAATATAGCCTCTTATTTTTGCCACTTGCTTTACACTCTTGTAAGGCCTGACTGCAGACGTTAACATTATCTGCACTGGATAACTTGTGCCTTCCAAGATCTGTTTAACTTAGCACAATGCCATATGTGTTGAGTCGTTAATTGCCAAGTGATTTACTTGGTAAACATGACAAAAAGGATTACAGTCCCCAAGTATTAGATGCAAACAAGCTAACACATCAGTTATTAATAACTGCAGCGAAAATACTGGAGGTCATCAAGAAAATACTAGTAATATAAAGATATCACTGGATTTAAAGATCTATTCACTGACTCATTCATTAAAGGTTTTTCAGTCATTTGATAACAATAAGAAATCAACTGATTACCAACAATTGTGGTCCATAGACTGTTGGCTCCCGGTTTCGTTTCAGAATCAGAACTTGACTTCTATTTCTATACTTTAAAATATCTACTCAAACAGATCAGTCCTCTTATCTGAAAATTAAGTTCCTCTGATTCCTGTAGATTAGTGTTCTCAAACTTTAGCATGCATTGGAAACACTTGTAGGATTGTTAAACCATGGCTTGCTGGACCTCACTCCAGAATTCCTGATTCAGAAGACACATAGTGGCACCAGAAAATTTGCAGATCTGACAAGTTTCTGGATGATGCTAATACCGCTTGGCCAAGGACCATACACTGGGGATGTCCGCTGTAGAAAGTCTGGTCACAGGTAACAAAGAAAAGACAACAGCCCACCTCGTGAATCTAAAATGGTAAAATACAGAAAATGCAAAAGTGGAGAAAAACACTTGAAACAGTACAGGAAACTCTTACAAGGGAATGGGACTGCCCTCTTGACACTAGTTAAACTAGAACTCTCCTGTTCACTCTTCCCTTCTCTTTATGTAAATATCTCCTCAATCTAACTAGATGAAAGCAGGTACATACCATATATGCAGATTGTAACCTTTTCGTTGTGCTTGCCACATGGAAGACATTTAATAGATACTGTGAAACAGTTGGTCAATCTAGAAGTGAAGTCACGTTTACCTTTATAAATGAAATTGCTTCATAGGTTTTTTGGTTTTGTTTTTTAATTTAACAGATGAACTAAAGTCTCACCACTTTGTTCATATTGCCCTACCTAATGATGTTAAATTAACCTAATGGATAAAATTATGAAATAAATTTTGGAGACAAATTGCTTTGGAGTTTCTCAGCTAGATTTATTTATCTCTATTTTTAACATACATTTAGTTTTGGTGCTTTTTAATTATTCTTTTTCTCCTTATCTTCTTTTTACATTTGGTTCTTATATTTTATTTATTGTAACAGTTTTGGCCTAATTATAGTTGTTCTTTTATTGTAAGCTTATTTATATCCTTTAATGAAGTAGATGATACTTATTTAATATTAAGTATGTGTATGAACAAGTAAATATAATCTTTCTATGTAATATGTTTTCATATATGCACATATTTAATATATAAAGAATAAATTATCAGCACTGAAAGTCTTCCCTTTTATGGTGTTAAACTGAAGCCAATGTTAAGAATGATTTGGCACATTTGGCTCAGTAATATGAATTGCTTAAACAGTTGAAAAAGTTGACAGAGGAAGTCAGGAGGAAAAAAAAAACCTAGATAACTGAAAAACACCCCTGTGCATTTCCAGTGGTAAATTGAAAATTAGACTGACATTTATAAAACAAAAACCTTCAGCCTATTGGTTGCTCCCTTGTAATGTGACTCCCGCCAGAAAAAATATGTGTTTAGAGAATTGAAGATCTCTGATCATTGTAAAGGAAAAAAAAGACAAATTCTGATTTTACTTTTCTATACTTCTCATTTTTATAACAAATATGCCTTTTTTTAAAGTAACACGAGGAAACTGAGTAAAAACTTAAGTAAACAAAATAGGTCATTTAGAAATTTAAAAGTAGCACACCAAATTTTATCCTAATAATAGGGTTCGGATATGATGCTAGGATAATGACCTCTGTACTAACAGACATAGCCTTGCAGGAGTAAATTGTCTACATTACCAGATGATAACTAAATATGAAAGCATCTGGAGTTCCTTTCTTAGACATGTTGATAATTAGTTGTGTTTTTTTCTCTTTTAAAATTTTCTTTCCTTGTTCTTTTCTTTACCCTTTCCAGGAAGGCAATATGACTATGCATGGGAACCAAAATGATCTCATTCAATATCAAGAAAAACGCTTCAAAATTGGCAATAATGAAAAGCATTTCAAATGTTTCTGTTTCCTACCTTTTTCCCCAGCTGTTTCACTCTCCCCAGTGTGCCAGACATTCTTACTGCTCAAGGCTCCTTGCTTTTGTTCCACTTTAATATGCCCCTGGGCCTTCTACCCTTATAACCACCACCACATATCTTGGGCCACTATATTACACCATTCCCTGAAGATTTCATTGATGCCTCCAATAGCAACTTGCATACACTTCTGTTAGCACCTTCCTCTCTGTGTTATATTCAGTAGTGTACTTATTTGTGTAGTTCACTTGCAATAGACTCTCAGCTCCTTGAGGAAGGAGAGAACTTGGTCCTTTTTGAAACCTCTATTCCTGAAATAGTGCCTAGCGTATGGAACATGTGGTGCCCATTTGAGGAGGCTGGGGGGTAGAGATGAGTTTATCTTATCTCTATGCCTTACTTAGAATACTTAGCTTGGATTTCTGTTTGAAAGTACATTTTCTCTGAAATGTAAGCCAAAAATAGTTATAATAATGATTTGCTCCCATGTAGTTATATTTAACATTTTTCTGTGCATAGTTTATTATGGAAATAATGTAAACTACTTATTCTAAGAAACATTGCCAACAGATCCACTGATTTTATTTAGTATGTGTTTGTGATTATAAATACATATGTATATTTTAATGGTTGTCATGGAAACCCATTTATGTAGAAGAATGTTATTTTATCAATTATATCTCCTAAGTATAAAAAAAGTACTGAAAAATATGTTGGTTGTGTACAATTTCCAATTTTCCCCTCCTTTTTAGAGTAGTGTTATTTCCCAAGTGTACATGTAGGATAAATTATTAATTCAGAAAGTAAACTAAGCCCTTTGGTTATATAAAATTTTAAAAAGAAATGCAAGATTTTGTGAAAATCCAAAAATCAGATATTGACTATCAACAGTTATCGCTTTCTCAGTTTTTAAACCACTGTATTCATCTTGACTGATTCACATTAAGATGGGGAATGCGGATCATCTGGAAACTTAAATACTAGATACATTCTAGATGTTTACAAAAAACATTATGGCCAATAACCTTCATGAAAATTTCCCTTTCCAACCTCAAGTGTTTTTTAGGACTTTGAAAAGGCCTGCAAGGTGAATGAAGTCCATTTAGGGGTGCTTTGCAAATGTTACCTGATGTGGCCTGTGCTAACACTGTGCACACCTTTAGTGCCATCCACTGAAAATCTTCATTTGGCTAAGCACTTTGGGACTTTTTGTTGTCTTGAGAAATGCAGTTACTATTCTAGCTAACTTCAAAGAGTGTTTTGCAAAATCCAGTTCTATGACATAGAAACATCTCTTGATTTTTCAATTCCTTCACTTTTAACAAACAAAACAGTAGCAAAAAACAAAATCCTCAATATTCATATTCATAGGACTCACATGGGTCAGCTTCATTTGGCCATAAAATATTGTCCTAAAGTGTTTAATATTGTGCTAAAAATCAGCAAGTATTAATATTAGGTGGGCTTCATAGTTTGACCTACGCAACAGTTGTTCTAAGAGATCAAATTGAAGGGAAAGTGAATATGGGGATGGAGACAATCAGAGGAAGAAATGTAAAACAATGCCTGTTGCCTTAGTAGGCCCTCAAGTTTTACCCTTAAATGTCTGGGAATTTCTCTTCATTCAGCATTGAGCTAATGAATTGCATCAATGAAGAAATTTGTCAGATCTGGTACTTATATCAGGAGTTACATAGGAAAATAGTAATGAACCCTAGGAAAATAAATAAGGATAAATTCAGGAAACATAACTGAGATTGCTGCACTGGTATAAATTGAATAATAAAATTCCTAGTCATATTTTGCCATAAATAGAGGTTTGGGAATTTGTCATTCACCTTATTTAAAATTCAGAAATATTAAAGGTACAGGGTTCTCTCATTACAGAAATAATAGAATTCCAGCTATTACTGACTTAGGGTCATTTAAATGGCTATAGCATGCATTATATCAATAAGTGGAACATCTGTATGAAATGTCCACCTGCTGATCTACTACCCCCACTCCATGCACATTTCAATGAACCGCACTTAATCATTTTAAGACTTCTTCTAATGAAGCCTTATCTAGATTAACATTTTAAGCACAAATACTTTTAGGCATTAAAACCCTCACACTAAATGAAATTGCATTGTCTTGTTTACCCTTGTTGATTAATAAGCAATCTGTTAACTGTTAGAATAGTCCAATTGTGGCAGTAGAAGGAGATTAGTAATTCAGTGATGTTTGTGGATATAATCATCATTTCTCCTGAAGGCTTTGAATTAGAATATCACTTACACACTATCCGTAGGCAAAGAAAGGATATAATATTTTTAGACATGTGTACCCACTATTTTGCTTGAATCATTCGGTTTAGGGTCACTGCAGCAATACAAATGTTTCTGGGGGCAAAATGCTATTTGGATGCATGCATATCCTTCTTAAGTAGTGTGAATGTCTATTAAAATAAACACAGCAACCAGCAAATAGTGCAATAATAATTCAGCATCTTATTTTTGTTTTCAGGACATTATTGCTTTGTTAATTAAGTTTCGAAAGAGAAGTATTACTTATCTTTTTTTTCAGATAATGGATTTTATATGTCAAAATACTTTGCAATGTTATTTAAATTTTTCTCAGCCAGTAGAAAACTGAACGAAAAAAGAATTCAATTTTTAAAAATTGCATTTCCCTTTTAAGGATATTTCTATCTTTTGGGTTTCCTTTGACCTTGTATTCAGGCATGTCAATCTGTTAGGCATTCATATGACCTAAATGATTTATTTCATTAGGTTAGAAATTGTTAACTACCTAGGTGTCAAGGAGGAGCCCTACATTTCAGTGATAAACCAGTGAGAAGGGGTAGAAGAATGAGAGGCAGGTAAATTCTTTTGCACTAGTCAAGCATCTATAGGAGGTCTCCAATCTAAAGGAAACCTCAGAGCCATTCTTCTTTTCCTCTTGTTCATGGTTGAGCGTATCACTACAATTTGAAATTATGGTGGAAAAAGGTATTCCATGTTTTAGGGAACTCTGCCTTATAAACACCCATAGATCAGTCTTTCTCTGTGTTGCAGTCCCTCTGTCGCGAAATCAAGCAGCGACGTCGAGGAGTGGCCTCAATTCTGCGATTGTGCCAGCATCTTTTGGATGACCGGGAGACCTGCAATCTGAACGCAGACCACCAGCCCATGCAACTGATCATTGTAAATCTTGAAAGAAGGTGGGAAGCCATTGTCATGCAAGCCGTCCAGTGGCAAACACGGCTACAAAAGAAGATGGGAAAAGAATCTGTGAGTGATGTTTTTTTAAAGCATAATGGTCTCTCATTTTCTCAGACAAAAAAATAAGTCTTTCAGGGCTTAGAAAATGTGTTCAAAGTGTTACCAAAAGTGATTTTGCTAACTAAAGGACTAGCCATCCACTAAATGAAACTCTATTTGTCATAACACAGAGATTTATTTGCCTTACTAAAATGCATTTTAGTGTATCTCATTGTCTTTTTAAAAAATCGCATGGAGATTTTGCTTAACTTTCCCAACCTAAGTCATTAATTGTTTCAATCATTCCTTCACCAACAAGATTCATTAATCATACAATCCCCATGAATATTTTGCTAGAAAGTGGCTTAATTCTCTCAGAGCATATGGAGCAATCTGTATTCTCTGCTGATAACACAGTGAAATAAAGTGTATTATTTACCTTTCCCTTATACAATATGAATTAACACCATCTATTTGTACACCAATCCTCCATTGTTCCTGCTTAGAGCTTCTTCTGATAGAGTAACATTGCTAAGAATTGGCAAGTTTCCTCTTGGATTTTAATGCAGTATTCAAGGTGAGAGTAGTCGTTCCTTTTAAGGATTTTCCATATTGAGTACAGGTTTAAGCTGTTGCTAGATGAAGGAAATATATATGACTAGAAATTGTTTTATTATAATAAAGAATGCATACTTGTCTATAAAGCCTTCATATCCTTAAGGGAAATAATTTATTGATAAAAAGATTACATTCCCCAGCTGACTTTGAAGTCAATGTCTATTAGTTGAAGGCCCAACTCTTCATGTTTGACTTATATAAATGAAATACATATATGCACACATAGAATGGAAAGTTTTCCTTATATGTTTTTATTAGTTTTATGTCTTTGGAAAGTTCAGGATTCAAATTTTAAAAATCAAATGCAAAAATCTTCCCACTGAAAAATTGTTCTCACCTATGAATTTGAATTTTAACAAAGCTTTAATATTTGCTATCTGATGTTTTTGGCATCAGGGACTGGGAACAGAAGGGACAATGAATCAGTAAGCCTTCTTATTCTTTTTGCATCTGTAGATATATTGAGTCTAGGGGGTGATTTTATCCTCAATAGTTCTGTCTAATTGTTTTGAGCTGAAGTTGTTAAATTTCCTAAGACTTCCAAGTTATTACTAGTAATCAGAGTCTACATAATTGGATGTCTTTTATTGAAATGACCTGTTTGTTGAGAAGCTATGTAACTGGCATTTTTTGCTTTTGTTGTTTGTTTATTTATTTGAGAGTGTTTAGAAGGGCAGAAGAGATTATTATTATTCTTTTCTATAATTTGAAGCCCATAAATGTAGTAGTAACCATAAGATATATGCAAAAACAACTGCAGCAGGAAAAGTTCTGACATTTTGGAAGCATTCCAACTGCTTTGGGGGAGACAACATTGCTTTTCTTTAAGGGTTTATTTAAAATCATTTGATCAGAGAAGCTACTAGATGTAGACATTTTTATCCTGCTTCTATGGCAAAGGCAAACTTTATTGTTAAGAAACCCTGGCTGTTTCTTAATGTCTTAAGCTACTACATAGAGGTAGATATAAATTTCAGACAGAGAAAAGTATACCCTTTGGTTTAGGTTGACTGTTGAATGCCTAGGCTGTTTAGAATGATGGAGGTAGCAAATGAAGTCCTCTGTGCTGACAAAGGTTGAAAATCACTGTCAGTAAAGGGAATGGAATAGAGAGTGAGCTAATACCAACAATACAGGGAACACAGAGTACATTATTCAGTGGAAATAGTTCTCTGCTTCTGATCTCTGTTGGTTGGGTGAAGAGTCCAAATTGCTTTGAAAGGCAGATGAGTATTTCCCCAATGTGGGAAGCTGCCTTTGCAGAGAATCAGAAGCCTGTAAGTGGTCTGTTTACTTGTTCATCATATGTCCCCATTCCTGTTTCATCCTTCCTTGTGCATAGGAGTTTTCACTGCTATATCTCTAGGACTTGGGAAATACTGGCACAAAGTAAGTGTTTGATAAATATTTGCTGAAGGAGTACATAGTTTTATTTAATAAATTTGGTTTCATTCCAGCATTTGTTTACAGTTACTACATCTATATTAATTCTAAATTCGTACACATTTGCAAAATAGTTTTGAGCGTTATGTTTCTATAAGAATGTTAAGAAGATGACCTTTAACCTTTCTTGTCTAATACAGTCACCCCAGACTTCCAGGCCTAGTTCTTCAACTTAAGGAGACTGCCCTTCTCTGCATGGAGTCTGGGAGGCCAAAGTCGCTAGGCAGAGCACCAAAAAGAAGAGGGCTACAGACAGGGACCTCCAGAGATATGCAGAGGGGTCTTCTCAAGCTTTCAGCAAAAGGAACTACCTCAAAAGATTAGAGGAAACCATTACTGAAGCTCACACAGACCTAAGAATAGTTTCCCTTTCTATCAGTCATAGTGGAAATACTTATCATTCATAGCACATGTGATAGAGTACTAAGAACAGGTTTGCCTTAGTCGTGGGGCAAACTTAGACTAAATTTTACTCTGGTCTTTTTCCAAAAGCAAGACCTGAAAAGATTGAACTGTTTCAAAGTAATTTAACTCAAAAATATTTATAGGATTACGAATGCCCAGCATCCAGCAAGACAACATTTACAGTTTCTAGCATCCAAACAAAAGCTACCAGGTATGCAAAGATGTGGGAGAATTCAGCTGATGAGGAGAAAAACACTAATCAATATAAACAGATCCAGAAATGACCCAGAATACAGAATTAGTAGACAAAAACATTCAAAATTTTCATACTGGCATTCCATAAGTTAATAAAGAGCTAGAAAAAATATTGAGCGTATTAAGTAGAAACATGAAAGATATCTATCTATCTAAATCAAATTCTAGAGAGAAAAACTATAATTACTGAAATGAAAAATATACTAGATGAGATTAACAGCCAATTATACATTACAGAAGAAATAATTTGTAAGCCTGAAAACATAGCTATAAAAACTGTCCAAAATGAAACAAAAAGAAAAAAAGACAAAAGAAAGTAAAAACAGAGCATCAGTAAATTTTGAGATATATTCAAGCAGCCTAATATGTATACAATTAGAATCCCTTAAAAAAAAAATGACCGAAAAGAGAGTGGGACTACTAATTTTTGAAGAAATAGTACCAAAATTTCCAAATTTGATAAAAATTATAAACCCAATGATCCCAAAACCTGAACAAACCTCAAGCATAATAAACATGAGGAAAAACACATCATCAGTCATGATAATTGAATTTATTAAGATCAGTGGTAAGAGAGTATCTTGGACTCATCCAGAAGAAAATGATACGTTATGTATAGAATAAAAAGAAGAAAGAAAGGTTATAACCAATTTCTTGTCAGAAACAATGCTAGTGAAAAGACAGTGGAACAACTTCTTTAAGGTATTGGAAGAAAATAACCCAGAATTCTATATACAGAGAAAATATCATTCAAAAACGAAGACAAAAATAGGTTTTAAATATTAAAAGCTGAAAATATTCATTACAAGTAGACCTGTACTACAAGAAACGTTAAGGAAAGTCTTTCAGCCAAAAGGAAAATGGTATCAAATGAAAACCTGGATATGCACAAAGGAATGAAGAATACTGGAAATAATAACTATGTGGGTTAATGTGAAATTTTTTGTATTGTTTAAATCTCTTTAGATGGTCATAGGCTGTTTAAATAAAGATAATAGCAATATATTGTGAGATTTATAACATATGTAGAAGTACAATATATGACAACAATATCGCAAAGGCCAGGAAATGAGAAATGAAACTATATATGGTTTTTATTCTATGTGAGGTAGTATAATACCATTTAAAGGTAAACCGTGATAAGATAAAATATACACTATAACCCTTTAAAATACAACAAAAGCTACAACTAGTAGGCCAATAAAGGGAATGAAATAGAGTCACTGAAAAAAAATCCAGAAAAAGGGAGAGAAGAAAGAATTAAAAAACAGATGTAACAAATAAAAGAATAGCATGATGGAACATTTAAACCAACTGCGTTAATCATCCTGTTTAATAGAAATGGACTAAAAACTTCAATTATAAAAGGCAATAATTATCAGATTGGGTTAAAAAAAAAGCAAGACTGAGCTATATGTTGCCTATAAGAAACCTACTGCAAATATAAAGACATGATAGGTTAAAAGTAAAAAGATAGAAGAGTATATATTAAGCTAATGCTAATCAAAAGAGAGTTGGAGTGGCTACATTAATATTAGACAAAGAAGATTCAAGCAAAGGATATTATAAGGTGTAAATAAGGACATTTCTTGATGATAAAGGTACTGATTAACCAAGAGGAAATACCATTACTAAATATGTGTGTTCTAAAACAGAGTTTATAAATACAGGAAGCAAAAACAGATATAACTGTGAAGAGACCAAAACACCAGAGAATTTTGAGATGTTTTCTCAATAATTGGCAGGTTAGAAAATCAGTAAAAATATAAAAGACTTGAATGATACCATAAATCAACATGACCTAATTGGCATTTAAAACACTCTATCCAAGGCTTTTATCAAAAAACCAATGGTACCAGGTACCATGGCTTACACCCTGTAATCCCACACTGGAGGCCAAGGTTGGAGGATTGCCTGAGCCCAGAAGCAATATATGGAGACCTTGTCTCCACAATAAATCAAAAAATTAGCCTGGCAGGGTGGTGTGTGCCTATGTTCCAGCTACTTGGAAGGTTGAGGTGAAAGGATCTCTTGAGCCCAGCATGCTCATGATCATGCCACTGCACCCCAGCCTCCAGCATGAGTTACACAGTGAGACGCCAACTCAAAACAACAACAACAACAACAACAACAAAGGATAACAAGTGTTGATGAGGTTGTGGAGAAAAGGGAAAACGTATACTCTTTTTGGGAATGTAGATTGGTGCAGTCACTGTGGAAAACGATCTGAAGATTCATAAGGAAATTTAAAACAGAACTACCACATGACCTAAAATCTCTCTTTTGGGTATATACCCAAAGGAAACGAAATAATCTCATAAAGTTATCTGCACTCCCATGTTCATTGTAGCATTAATCATCATAGACTAGATATGGAAACAACTGAAGTGTCCATTAGATGAATGAAAAAAATAAATTAAAAAAGAATATATATGTAGTAATATCAAACCTTGAAAAAAGAAGGAGGTCCTTCCATTTGTAATAACATAAATAATAAAGATTAAAAACAAAGAAAACTACTGGTTGATGTCCCTTATGAGTATAGATAAAAAGATTCTTAACAAAATTTTATCAAATCAAATAAAAAATATATAAAATAGACACTACAGGAAAATGCATTATACTAATGCTGAAAAAATGTTTGTCAAAATCCAACATCCTTCCTGGTAAAAACTCTTAGAAAGCTAAAAATAAATAGGAACTTCCTCAACTTAATCAATTAATCTACGGTTAACATCATACTTAATGATAAAACTGCTTCTCTTCTAGGATAAAGAACAAGGTAAGGATGTACACTTTCACCATTTCTATTCATAATTGTATTGGAAGTTTTAGCTAGAGCAAAGCAAGAAAAAAGAATTAAAGACATACCATTTGGAAATTAAGAAGCAAAATTATCTTTACTCACAGACTTCATGATTGTCTATGTAGAAAATGCTACAGAATCTACATAAAGATTCTAGAACTAATAAGTGAATTTAACAGGGTTATGGGATAAAAAATCAATATGCAGATATCAATTGCATTCTAGGTACCATTAATAAACAATGAGAAATTAAATTTTAAAAATGCCATTTATAATAACGGCAAAATCATAAGCTGCTTAGAGATATATCTAACAAAATATAGAACAGCAATATACAAAAAGCTATACAATCTTTCTGAGAGAAATTAAATAATAACTAAATTAATAATGAACATACTGTGTTCATGGATCAGAGGACACAATATTACTTTTTCCATAGACAATGATCTTCTGAAAGAAGACACAATATTATTAAGATATCAATTCTCTCCAAATTTATCTATATAATTAATTTAACCCCAATGAAAATCCCAGGGATTTTTTTTTTTTTGGTAGAAATTTATAGACTGATTCTAAAATTTATTTGGAAATGCAAAGGACCTAAAATGAGAAAGGTGAGTAAAATTGAAGGACTTACACCTTCTGATATCAAGACTTATAATAAGAAGTATGGCATTAACACCAAGGTCAACAAATAGATCAATGGAACAGAACAGATATTTCAGAAATAAAGTTATGCATAAATGGTCAACTGATTTTTGACAGAGGCACAAAGGCAATTCAATGAAGAAATGATAGTCTTTCAACAAATCATCCTGGAACAATTGAATATCTACATGTGCAGATGTGAGATTGATCTGCATATTGTACTATATGCAAAAATGAAGTAAAAATGAATTATTGACCTAAATGTAAAGAATTTTAGGAAAAAAATCATAGGGTTCAATCTTTGTGACCATTGGAGCAATTACAAAGAGTAATGAGAAATCTTTTGGGAGTGGTAGATATATTTATGATCTTGTTTGTAGTGATAATTTTGTATGTATATTCTTATATCAAAACAAATACAATTTTACACTGTGAGTATGTACAGTTTATTTTATGCAAATTATATCTCAGTTAAGCTGTTTTAAACACACATGAGCATATTTCTAAATTTACTTTAGAATATTCAGAATTTTAATCACAAAAGAGCTGATAGATTACTCTGGAGCGTGGTAGTAAGTATCCTTGCCTTGGTGTAAGTAAATAAAAATGGGCATACCTTTTCTGAAGAACAAAACAATAGCAATAATAGCTAACACATAAAACTCCATATGTATTAGGCACTGTTTCAAATGATTTACATATTAAGTCATGTAAAACTTTTAATAACCATACAATATATGTACCACTATTATACCTTTTTTTCAATTTAATTTTGGTATTTATTTATTTATTTAAAAATTTTTTCATTTTAAAGATGTAGGGTACAATTCAGGATGAGAGATACAAATGTTCAATATGCAGGTATTGTTGATGAGGTGTGCCCCTCCTTCCCCTGGCAGTTTCCCACGACTGCCAAACCCCACTCCCACCCCCAGCTGTTTCCCATTACTGTCAATCCCTTTCTTATAGCACTATAATTGTGCAAGGTCTGCTTATGTGTGAGAACATGTGATACTCAGTTATTTGTTTCTGTGATAGATCACTCAGTATCGTAGCCTCTAAGTCCATCCAAGTTGCTGCAAAGTTCATAATTTTGTCCTTCTTCGTGGCTGTGTAATAGTCTATTGTGAATATGTACCACATTTTAAAAATTCAGACCTCTTTTGATGAGCAGCATGGTTGGTTCCATGGTTTTGCTATTGTGAATAATGCTGCAATAAACATACACTTGCAGGTCTTTTGGAGTTGGAATCTCACTCTGTCGCCCAGACTGGGGTGCAGTGACCGCTCCCGGCCACCACAGCCTCGACCTGCTGGGCTCCAGCGATCCTTCCGCCTCAGCCTTCCAAGTAGCTGGAACTACCCGCGCGCGCTACCACACCCGGCTAATTTTTTGATTTATTGTAGAGATGAGGTCTCACCAAGTTGCCCAGGCGGGTCTCGAACCCGCGGCCTCAGGCAATCCACTCACCTCAGCCTCCCAAGGCGCGGCATTAAAGGCTGAGCCACCGAGCCCAGCTTGCAGGTCTTTTTCATAGAGTGATTTGGGTTCCTCCAGGTATATTCTCCACAGGGGGATTCCTGGGTCATATTGTACTCTATCTTACAGAACAAAAAAAATGAGGTAAAGAAAGTTTCAGCAAGTTTTGCTGCGCTCAGTAGCTCATGCCTATAATCCTGTCACTTTGGGAGGCCAAGGCAGAGGATTGCTTAAGACAAGGAGTTTGAGACCAGCCTGGTTAACATAGTAAGATCTCCTGTCTACAAAAAGTAAAAAAAATCAGCCTGGTGTGGTAGCATACCAGTAGTCCCAACTACTCCGGAAGCTGAGGTGGGAGGATCATTTGAACCTAGGAGTTCGAGGTTACAGTGTGCTATGATTGTGCACTCCAGCCTTGGTGTTGGAGAAAGACCCTGTCTCTAAATAAATAAATAAGTATTTTAAAAAAAATAAAGTTTCAGTAACTTGTCCAAAGTTATCACCTAGGAATTCTGGTTCCAGAATCAGTGTTCTGCATCAATATACTAAACTGCCTAAGATGAAGCCTTTAACAATAAGAATGATGCATATGAAGCCATCTTTAAGTCAAGTAAATGTACAAGACTTTTATAAATACAAATTAAGCTAGTTAGATTTGGAAATTAGGTGATCCTACTTTTCTTTTCTGATTTTCTTTTTTGAGTTGGAGTCTCACTCTTGTCCCTAGGGCTGGAATGCAGTGGCATGCTCATGGCCACTGCAGCCTCTACCTGCTGGGCTCAGGCGATCCTTCTGCCTCAGCCTTCCAAGTAGATGGAACTACAAATGCACGCCACCATGCCCGGCTAGCTTTTGTGATTTATTGTAGAGACAAGGACTCACTAAATTGCCCAGGCTGGTCTCAAACCCCTGGGCTCAGGCAATCCTCTTGTGCTGGGGTTACAGGCTGAGCCACTACACACAGTCAGTGATTCTACTTTTCAGTATAATTTAGGAAATTATGGCTCAAATGTCTTTGTATCACATGTAATATATGAAGAAGTTTTAATCGCCAAAAATAAGCTGTATCTAAATGGGCTAGGAAAAGCAGTAATTTATTATGATAGCCTTAAGGAAAAGGAGTAAACCAGTATTTTTCCTTTTAAAGTACTACAGCAAGTAGAGAAAAGAAGATTTGGGCTGCCGTGTGAATTGGTTGACCACTCTTAGCCTATTGACAACTATTTGAGCATTTCCTCTAAGTACATGGGGCTTCTTAACAAATTCACACATTATTCTCAGAAACTCCTGACAGCTATGGAATTTGTAGTAAGAAGACCTGTTTTCCAGCAGTGTTTTGTAAATAGTACAAATCATATTTCTCTTTTCAAATGCCACTGGACAGGTTCAGCCTAATGTAGACCAGTTCCCTCAGGATAATTTATAAAATTGCAAACATGAAAGGGTGTCATACATTGTGAGGAAAGATGTTTCTCAGTTTTAGAAATGTTTCCATATAAAGCTTGTTTGTGTAATTTTCTAGCAAAGATTCCTCTAAAAAGCTAAATTAGAAGTATCAATCACCAAGAGGGTGGGGCCATTGTGTTATTTGCTAACAGTATTGAGCATATACTGTATCCTAGAGACTTCGTTACCGTTTTTTCATACATTGTCTTCTTTAATCTTCATAACAACTTCAGATGAAGAAGCTAAGCTTCTCAAAGATTAAGTAAATTACCCAAGGTTTTACAACTAGTAAGTGGAGGAAGACGTGGACCTAGGAATATCTGACTCCAGAACTTCAAATTCTTTTAGCTTGTAAATACTCTATTGATAAAATTTCTTGCCTTTTTTCTCCCTAAGACTACTTTGGTTGTTATGATATTTTGTGTTAATGTTTTATGTTATCATTTTTATTGGAAACTGCCTGAAATTCCTTTTGAATTGAGTACAAGAAGAATCATATAAACAATTGATAGCTCAGTAATTCTTGTTAATATGCTGTTTTCTATTAATTGGTCAATCCTAAGGATTTTTACATGACATATTAAAGATCTGAAGACTCAAGTTAGACTGTACTTAGTTGAAGAAACCCATTTGGAAATAAATTCAATGCTTCCCTCCACTCTCATTCACTGGCTCTTTTTTTTTTTTTTTTTTTTTTCCCTTGCATGTCCTTCCAATGAAATTTGGCTCTTATATAAAGAGTTGGCTTCACTAGAAGAAACACTTGAATAGAATTAAGTATTATTTGGAAAGATTTCAAATCAAACAATGAGAAATAACTGAATAAAAAAAAAGTAAAACTTGAGAGGGAAAATGTTTCTTTTGAATGACTAAAATAATGAGTTAAATTTTGAATTAAGGAAGTTTGAGCAATGAATAATAAATTAAAGTTTATATTTTTAACATGTACTTTTATGAATGAACAAATGTATTTATTATGTTTCAGATAAGGTCATATGTGACCATTCAATGCTTTTTACTCAATGTATTTCTAAAAGTAATAGAATGAATTCTGTGTAAAACACTCTTGAGTTTGCTGTTGGCAGCTTTCTTGAATCCAAAGACAAAAATGAAGGGGGGGGGATATATATATATTGTTGTCTCCCCAGGCCCATCCATTCAATGCCAGTTGGCATTGAATGGATGGGCCTGGGGAGACAACAATGCATTAGAACAACTCTGTATGCAGATGGATTTTCTCACATATGCCAATAGTGTCCCCATTGGGAAGCAGTTTATCCTATAACCATTTTGGAGCACTGTTACTTTCATGTTCTCTCATAATATACATCTGTAAACTACTCAGTACAGCTCTGCTTAGGCCTGTTAGGGACCTAAACCTTTATCTGAAGTTATCAGTAGCAAATAGGTTATGCTTACTTTTTAGACAAATGTTTTAAACAGAAGTGAGCTAGGTTCCTATGAAATACCTTTATTCCAGTGAGTGTGTCTTTGAATCCTTAGTAAATTTAGGTCTTTAAGTTTTTATTCTTCACACACACACACACACATATATATATATATATATATATATATATAGTCCTTTTGCCCTGACACTCCAGAGCTCTAGCATTGAAAACAGAAGCTTATGTCCAGAAAAACCTTGCACATTTATTGGCCTTGAAAGTATGCAACACATCTAGCCACATAATTGAAAATAAGAAGGCCACAATAAATGGGATGGCCCCAGGGTAAAACACCCAAGGGATTCAATTGGTGTCATTTTGCATCAATGTCCATGCATCATGGTAATTGAGGTAACATAACCAATTACCACATTTTAATTAGAATTCTAAGAACTTGAGAAAATTTGCAATGATCAGACAGCTCACTTTAAAAAAAAGAAAAGAAAGAAAGAATGAAAGAAAGGCAGGGAACCCCACACTTTTTCTGTCTTTCGGTGATAAGTTTTGAAAAGCCAAGTATTTTAAAGTGCTATTTTGTGACTAAGGTAAATAACTATCTTACTCTATTCTGAGTAATGATTTTAGAAATGTATGGTTAAATTATCTAGAATGTGAAGTTGTCTTATAATTTCATTACCCATCTAGGTGCTTCTCACCATCGTAACTTGGGGATTCATTCTAAGTTTTCAAGTCCGTGTCTCAACACAGTGACATATTATTAGATAAAATATTTACCTGACTTTGGTTGCTGAACAAAAATAGATCTAGATTTCACCCCCCTTCAAAAATATTAAAAGCAAAAAGAATTACTGCATTTAGAAAATAATTTTGACTTGTGGCAATTATTTTTATAAGGCTAGAGTTTAAGTGAAAAACCTCCTGTAAAATTTTAGTGCTGCTACATAATCAAGTATTATGTAATTACTTGTACTTAATTACTTACAAGAGAGATTGTTGTTAAAAAAAATCGTTATACATGTCAAAAACAGCTCTCTTCTTTAGAGTATTTCTAGGCAAGCTTCAAATACTAAAAAGTTCCTTTAAGAATAAAAAGTAATCTCCAATAAATTTATTTTTCTTTCACAAATTTCTTAACATTTTTCTTCAAATATATGAAAGTATATCATATAGACATATGCCTGCCTACCCTCCTGTTTCCTCTTATAGTAGCCAAAAAAAGATATAGATGATTTTAAATTACAGTTGAAGGGATTGATGTTAAATATTAAGCATGTATCCTTAATGTGATGATTTCCAATAGACAGAGTAGATTTTCAAGGGAACCTGGGAATTTCCTTGAGCATTGCAATAAAATATGGTGACTAAAAGCATGGGCTAGACGCTCCCACTTAGTAGCTATGTGATCATGACAAATTATTTAACTTCTCTATGCCTCGGTTACTTTATCTGTACGACAGAGATAACAATAATACCTACCTTATAGGTTATATGAGGTTTAAATGAATTAATACATAAAAAGTTTTTTGAACCATTGCAGCCACATGGTCAATAAATGTTAGTTGCTATTATTATTTATGTTATTGTAGCTACCAAGTCTTGTCTAGAAATAATACTTTTTACTTGTCTAGAAATAATACTTTGGCATAGTAATTAATATAATTTTTGCTTAATTAACATGAACAACTGACAGAGAAGTTAGCAGATGAGGAAGTCCTGTCTTAAGTGATGGATTCCATAGATGATTTAACCATCTATTTATGTCCTCCTCCTTTTCAGTGAGAGTGGACCAAAGCTAAACTAGTTGAATTAATTCTGGACACATCCCTCTCAGTACTAGTTGATTTAGTTGATTTTTCTCTGTCGTTCTCATTTTCCATTCCACTGGTTTCTGCTCGTATTTTTATTATTATTTTTGCTTCTGCTTGATTTAGGCTTAAACCATTCTTCTGTTTCGGTTTCCTAAGGTGGGAGATTAGGTTATTGATTTTAGATTTCTCTTCCTTTCTAATAAATGCATTTAATACTATAAATTTCCCCCTATGCAATACTTTTGTTGCATCCCACCCATCTTGATAAGTTGTATTTTTATTTTTATTTAGTTCAAAATATTTTAAAATGTTTCTTGTAACTTGTTCTTCAACCTGTGTATTGTTTCATTTCCCAATATTTGAGAATTTTCCAGCTCTCTTTCTGTTATTGATTTCTAATTTAATTCTATTATGGTCTGAGAGCATACAGTGTATGGGTTCTATTATTTTAAGTTTGTTAAGGTATATTTTGTAACCCAGATTTGTTGTCTTTCTTGGTGAATGTTCAATGTTAGCTTGAGAAGAATGTGTATTCTGCTGCTGTTGGATGAAGCAGTCTATAAATGTCAATTAGAACAAGTTGAGTGATAGTGTTGTTCAGGTCAACTATATCACTACTGATTTTCTGTCTGCTTGATCTATTAATTACTGAAAGACAGGTATTGAAATATTCAACAATAATAATGACTTTTCTATCTCTTCTTTCAGTTCTATTAATTTTTGCCTCACATGTTCTGTTGTTAGGTGCATACATGTTTAGATTTGTATGTCTTCTTGGAGGATTGACTCACTTATTATTGTGTAATGCCCTTCCTAATCCTTGATAATATTTCTTGTTTGAGTGTGCTTTGTCTTATTTTTATATAACTATTCTAGCTTCCTTTTGATTAGGTGCTAGCATGCTATGTCTTCCTTCATCCTTTTACCTTTTTTGTTTTTTGTTTTTTGAGGCAGCTCTGACTCTGTCCCACAGGCTGGATGGAGTACAGTGACAAGGTCATGGCTCACCACAGTTTTGACCTCCTGGGCTCAGGCAATCCTTGCACCTCTCCCTCTTGAGAGCTGGGACTACAGGTTTGTACCACCACGCCAGGCTTATTTTTAGACAAAGTCTTACCATGTGTCCTAGGCTGGTCTTGAATTCCTGGGCTCAAGCAATCCTCCTGCCTTGGCCTCCCAAAATGCTAGGATTACATGTGTGAGCCATTGTGCCTGGCCTCATCCCTTTACTTTTAGCATAGCTGAATCTTTGTATTTAAAGTAGGTTTCTGTAGATAGCATATAGCTGAGTCTTGTTCTTTTGTCTGCTTCAACAATCTCTTCTGCATTTTAATTGCATTATTTAGATTATTCATATATAAAGTGATTATTAATATAGTTGAATTAATATCTATCAAATTTGTAACCTTTCTTTATTCTCATTGCATTTGTCCTTTGTTTCTTTTTCTCCCTTTCTCTGCTTCCTTTGATTTTTTTTTTTTTTTTTTTTTTTTGAGTTGGAGTCTTCCTAGCCCAGGCTGGAGTGCAGTGGCATGCTTGCTCACGGCCACCCCAGGGTCAACCTGCTGGGCTCAGGCGATCCTTCCGCCTCAGCCTTCCAAGTAGCCAGAACTACAAGAGTGCACTACCACGCCCAGCTGATTTTTTGATTTTTATTATAGAGATAAGTTCTCATCAAGTTGCCCAGGCTATTCGCAAACCCATGGGCTCAGGCAATCCCCTCACCTTGGCCTCCCAAAGTGCTGGGATTACAGGCTTGAGCCACGGCACCTGGCCTTCTTTTGATTTTAATTAAAATTGTATAATTTCATTTTGTCTCCTCTTTAAGCATATCAATTATAGTTCGCTTCAAAAAACAATTTACAAGTTACCCTAAAGTTTACAATATACATTTAAAACAAATCCAACTCTACCTTCAAATAATACTATACTAGTTCACATATATAGTGCAGATAACTTACAGCAAAGTATCCTTCCTTCCTTCCTTCCTTCCTTCCTTCCTTCTTTCTTTCTTTCTTTCTTTTTGTTGAAGTCTCACTCCGTCGCCCAGACTGGGGTGCAGTGGCACGCTATGGCCACCGCAGCCTCGACCTGCTGGGCTCAGGTGTTCCTTCTGCCTCAGCCTTCCAAGTAGCTGGAACTACAGACATGCGCTACCATGCCTGGCTTATTTTTTGATTTTTATTGTAGAGACAAGGTCTCGCCAAGTTTCCCAGGCTGGTCTTGAACCCATGGGCTCAGGCAATCCTCTCACCTCAGCCTCCCAAAATACTAGAATTGCAGATGTCTCTTCCTCCCATTTGTTATGACATTGCTGTTGTTCATTTTATTTATCTATATGTTATAATCACTCAATACATTGTTACTACTATTACTTTAAAAGTTATCTTTTAGATCAATTAAGAATAAGAAAAATGAAAGATTTTATTGTACTGTCATTTAAGAGTCTCCAATGCTTTTGCTTTCAGTATGTGGATCCAAATTTCTGGCCTATATTACTTCCTTCTCTCTAAAGAATTTATTTAATATTTCTTGCAGAGCATTTCTGATGAAACGGTTCTCTGTTTTTGTTTGCCTGAGGAAGTCTTTATTTCTCCTTTACTTTTGAAGGAGAATATTCTGGATATAGAATTATAGGTTTTATTCTTATAACACTTTAAATATTTCACTCCACTTCTTGCTTACATGGTTTCTGATTAAAGTTCACTGAAATTCTTATCCTTTTTCCTTTATAGATACTTTTTTTAAAACCCCAGGTATCCTTTAAGATTTTTCTCCTTGTCTTTGGTTTTCTGCAATTTGTATATGATGTGCCTAGGTGCATATTTTTTGGTATTTATTCTGCTTCCTGGTTCTGTGATTTGGTATCTGTCATTAATTTTGGAATACTCTCAAACATTTCACTTCAAATATTTCTTCTACTACATTCTATCTCTCTCTTTCTAGTATTCCAATTCTACATATGTTATACCTTTTGAAATTGGCCCACAGTTCTGAGATGTTTTATCCTTTTTTTAATCACTTATTTTCTCTTCCAATTTTAGTTTGGGAATTTTTCACTGACTTATCTTAAAACTAACTGATTATTTCTTTGGACACGTCTAGTTTAATGATGAGCCTTCCAAAGGCATTCTTCACTTCTTTTACACTCCTTTCTTTTTTTATTTTTTAGCATTTTCTTTTGATTAATTCGTAGAGGTTTCATCTCTTTGCTTATATTACCCATCTGTTCTTGCATGTCATCTACATGTTGTCTACTTTTATCATTAGAACCCATAATATAGTAATCATAGTTATTTAAAGTCTTCTATCTGTTAATTCAGATGGATAATTTAAGTCATATCAAATCTGGTTCTAATGCTTGCTTTATCTCTTGACTGTGTTTTTTCTTTGCCTTTTGGCATGTCTTATAAATTTTTTTTTGTTGAAAGCTGAACATGTTGTATCAGGAAATAAAAAACTGAGGTAAACAGGCTTTTCATGTGAAATTAATATGATTAGTAATTTAGCTGTGTTTTATGCTTACTATAGTTGTAATTTGATTCTGAGCTTCAGATTCCTTTTCTGTCCTGGGTTTTGTCTCCTGTTGTCTTTGGGGTTTCCTAAATTCTGAGACTTCTTCCTGAAATATCTTTCAACTCTTTTAGTTCTAATCTACTATTATTTTGCTGGCGCTATTTTGGTCTAGTGACAAGGAATGGAGGAGAAGTGTGCTTCAGTCTTAAGATTAACTCTCAGTCTTGTATTGGGCTTATGCTTTAGACTATGACCTTTACAAGTGTTTCTTAGTTTGCCTACCTGCTTAGGTAAGACAGGAAGACTAGAGAGGATTGAAGCCAGAGAAGTGCTCTTCCTGCAGATGGGATAAACTCTGGTAAAGTTTTTTCCACTGGAGAGTAGGTATTTGCTATGGAGAATGTTCTGGATTTATTTCCCAGTGTTTACTCTTCTCTCCCATCAGAATCACCTGACTGGATTAGATTCCTTGTTAGTATTCTTATCTCTAAGTACCTCCCTTAAACTACCCAACATACCACTGTATGGCTTAAATGAATGACATGCTATTGTAATTATGTCATCTTACTCAGTAAGAATATGCTTTAGTTCCATTTTGCTTGCAAATCAAGGTTCATAACCTTACAAGCCTCCATAGATTGTTCCACTCTGACTATATAAACCTTTCGTCTCAATAATAGCCTGCCTATTTAGTTAGTTCTAAATCTCAAAAATAGAGCAAAGGATATGAGCAAGTGATTCACAGTGTAATAAATATAAATAGTTAGTAAACCTCTGAATAAATACCCAATCTAACTAGTAAAGAAAGACATGCAATGTAACAGTTTTTCAGTTGTTGTTTTTTTTACTTACCAAAAAGAGAGACAATCAATGACAAATTCCAGTGTTAGAGAGGTAAGAATGAGTTGCAAACTGGTATAATCTTTAGCTACTTATTAATATCCTGAAAAGCATTCACACTCTTTGGCCTAGTGTTTATCTTTCTCAAATTTACCCTCGGAGAATAATCTGAGCCATGGATATAAAGATGTCTATCATGTGCCAGGAACGGTGGCTCACGCCTATAATTCCAACACTTTGGGAGGCGGAGGCAAGAAAATTGCCTGAGCCTACAGCTTCGAGACCAACCTGGGCAACTTGGTGAGCCCTCATCTCTACAATAAATCACTAGGCAGCCGGGCTCGGTGGCTCAGCCTGTAATCCCGCGCCTTTGGGAGGCTGAGGTGAGTGGATTGCCTGAGCCCGCGGGTTCGAGACCCGCCTGGGCAAGCGAGACCTCATCTCTACAATAAATCAAAAAATTAGCCGG
>CAUYQG010144729.1:0-18070 GCA_963574415.1 Tarsius wallacei | reverse complement strand
TGGGAGGCTGAGGTGAGTGGATTGCCTGAGCCCGCGGGTTCGAGACCCGCCTGGGCAAGCGAGACCTCATCTCTACAATAAATCAAAAAAGTAGCCGGGCGTGGTAGTGCGCGCCTGTAGTTCCAGCTACTTGGAAGGCTGAGGCGGAAGGATCGCCGGAGCCCAGCGGGTCGAGGCTGCGGTGGCCGGGAGCGGCCACTGCACTCCAGTCTGGGCGACAGAGTGAGACTCTAACTCAAAAAAAAAGAAAAAAGAAAAAAAAGAATGTAAGACTGCCATTTAAATAAAATTTGGAAATAATCAATAAAAGGGAAATTAAATCACTTTCTGAACATTCTTTTTTATAAATGTGTTTCATTTTAAAAACTCTTACTTTATATGTTTTTAAAAGATATTTATAAAATGTATAAGACTGTTATACTGGGACAGATTATGATACATACCATTAAAAGTGGTCCATTCTACCCAGGAAACTTAATTTGGTCACTGCTGGCCTCTCTGGACCTAAAAAGTTTATTTACACATTCAGCTACTACCATCTAGTTCATTGGCTTACAATTTGATTCATTCATAAAATCATTTGAGATGATGACAGGCATAAGTGACTGCCACATCCCATGAACCATGCTGAGTCCTGAGGAATTAAAACGGAAGGGCCTTATACCTGGCTGCAAAAAGCTCACAAAGCAATAGTGACAGCCAAAGTCAAATGAATAACTTGAATGCAGCAGCTATGGTGCTGAAAGCAAGAGGGCCTGTTATGCTAGCATTTAAAGGACACAGGAAATAAAAAAGTGGAAGGAATTCCAGAAATACTTTCTTGAGGAAAGAATCTGATAGCCAAGATAAAGGACCTAGAAGAACATTCAAGCTAGGAAGGATTGCAAGGGCCCAAATGTGTCAGGAGATGCAGTATTTTCAGGAAATTGTGCATGTATTGGCAGTGGCACAGCAAACAGTGTGAGCAGAAAATAGCTAGGGGGAATGTGGATTCTCTCATTATATTTGATATTCTGAAATTCTATTAGAAAAAAATCCTGCTTAAGAGTCCGTAGTATTTTCAGTTTAACAATCACCTTTCTTCATGTCAATAATTATCAATATTATTGTTATCATTAATATTATCAACAATTATATCATTCAATATTGCTTCTCCATCATTCAATTTCCTCCTTCCAGAATCCCACCTGGGCTCAATGGAAACTTCTAGGTCAATTGCCACACTTTGCTTTTTTCTTGCATGTTTTCCATGTTTTTGTCTTTGGGAGCATTTGCCTGGTTTCTTCAGTTCAATCTTCCATTTATCAATGTTTTCTTTAGTATGTCTAGACTGTTCTTTCATCCAGCTACTACTTTAAATTTTAAATAATTACCTTTTGAGTATTCCTAAATAGCTCTTTTTTCAAGATCATCTACTACTAATTTATAGTTTAAAGCTCTTTTGATAATTCCTTTAAGAAACTAAAATGTTATTTTCAGTTTTTTCTATTGATTAAAATTTTTTTGAATTGCCGTTTCATGAGTGTTAGGTTAGCTTCTGCTTTTTCTTTTTTTTTTGAGTTGGAGTCTCATTCTGTCACCCAGACTGGAGTGCAGTGGCCGCTCCCCGCCACTGCAGCCTTGACCTGCTGGGCTCTGGGGATCCTTCTGCCTCAGCCTTCCAAATAGCTGGAACTACAGATGCGCGCTACCACACCCGGCTAATTTTTGATTTATTGTAGAGATGAGGTCTCGCCAGGCTGCCCAGGCAGGTCTCGAACACGCGGGCTCAGGCAATCCTCTTACCTCGGCCTCCCAAAGTGCTGGGATTACAGGTTGAGCCACCAAGCCCAGCCAGCTTCTGCTTTATAGGAAGATGTTTTCTGCAAGCACCTTGTGTTTCTTCATTGTGTATTTCTATTTTTGTGTATTTTCTTTATTGGGTTGTGAGAGACTCTTCATTGGGTGGTCTCAGGAATGTCCTCAGGCAATTTTGACATTCTGTCTGAGTAATGGCTGTAGATTAGGCTGTAGATTAGGTCATATGTGGCCATTTGGGCTGGAGCCCTTCATCACAATGGTGATCTAAGGCCTTCTGATTATGAATCCAGTTTTAAGGCAAGGGCCCTGTCCAGCACTGGTCTCTCAAGGACACCAACATTCCAGCCCCTCCTGTTGTGCCTAACTTCAGTCACAATGCCTTGAGGGTCACAGAAACTTGGCCTTACTTCTTGCTGTAGATTTTCACTTGTTCCTTTCTTTGAGGTCACCTTTCGATCTGAGGTATGTGAAAAATCCCTGTTCTTGTTTTTGAATGCAGTTATGTTTCTGTTACTTATTTTTTCTATTACTTCTACATGTTTGCAGTAAAAAGGGGGAAGATTTTTGTGCTCAACTTTCCATCTTAAACTGGAAGTCAGCATAACGTTGGAGATACAAAAAGTGGCAAGTGGCTTTCATAGTTTGAATTTCATCCTGAAGCCATTTCAGAGATCATTGGAAGGTAAAGTTCTTTCAGCCCTTTAGCTTGATATACAATAGAAAACTACACAGAATCCTAGCTAGTTCACTGGCATGCAAAGGCATTCTGGAATCTACAGTGATGTAATTATCCTAATTATCCTTTATATAGGTCAAAACATAATGCAAATTTCTCAGGCTCCTCCTTTTCCCAAGATATTTGTTAAGCAGATGTGTTAAATAGTAAAGTTGTTGGAGAACATCTTGGAACTCCTTCTCCAGAGATTTTTTAAAACTACAAAACTAGAAATAAGTTCCATCACCTAAACATAGCTTCTCAAGGTGCTTGCAATCACTGCAAGTGGTGGTGAACCACTCAAAAACTCAATTTGATAACAACAACAAAAAATCCTACTCAGATGAGTCAGAAGCCTCATGCAAGGTTGTGCTTTTTTGAGCAATTTGGAATAATTGACAACTCTAAAATGCTTTATAGTCTTCAGAGTACAAAGATATTTATTATCTCTTCTGATCCTCTCCATAACAAGGAAAAGTCATATTGCAGAAAGTAAACCTGAGCTACTGAGAGGTTAAATGACCCCTCCAAGGGTGTACAGAGAGTTAGTTGACAGATGGCAGGTACTAAGAGTGTTCAAGACTCAAAGGAGACAAAGACTATGGTGGGCTCATTGGAGACGGCATTATGGGGGAGACAGACCCCGAAGCTGAGGCTCAGAGTAAGGCACTCTTTATATTTAGAATAATTTGTATGTTATTTTTACAAAAAAACAAAAAATGTTTGCTCTCTTATACACATTTCTCAAGAACATGTAGAAATTAAAAAAAAAAAAGCTGGGCATTTTTCAATGTCTGTACTATAACTCATAAGTTCTAATAAGATCACTTCTGCTTAAAAATAAGCCACCACAGCCTGTTTCATTAATGATAAGCCTAACAAGGATGCTGCTTAGTAAAAAGGAAAAGGCTCGATGTGAACACAGAAAACACTTCTTTTAGTTCTGCCAGCGTGTTTATTGACTGAGTGCCCTGTGTCAGACACTGTTAGATGCTGGAACAATACTTTCAATTAGATTTCTCTCTTTCTTCTTTTTTTTTTCTTCTTGAAGTAAAAGAAGTGCAATCAATGCTATCTGTTGTAGATGCTTCTCATATTTCCCTGGTAGATTCTTATCATAATAAAAGAATAAATTTAGATCACGCTGTACTAGCAACAGATTAGGAAGAATAAAATTGAAAAACAGGTAGCATATCTGCAAATCACAATGTGAACCTTGTGGATTTTGCCCCAAACCTCAATTACACTGTTCCACAGTGGCAGATTGTTCACCATATGAATCCTTAGGTCAGAACTGAGAAGGCAACATCTTATACAAAGGCAAAAACCCTAGAGACAGAAGGAAGCAGCAGCAGCTAAGTCAAGGGAACACTCTATCTCTCTTTACAAAGAGTAAGATTTGCTCCAAAATACGTCCAGATATGTATCTCTGAAGAAATCTTTCTGGAGTTGTCTAACTCTGAATGTAAGAAACTGAGTAACTACGGCTGGGCCAAGAATTACATGAAGCAGTCTTACCTGGATGATCCTAAAAGAACCATAGGAAAATTCACAGTCACTACTGCTTTAGAATTTTTTTTTTTTTAACTTGCCCAAAGTTGATCATGCATTCTTTTCTGCTACCAGGAGCTATCACTGAACTGGCTACTTGCTTTCAAGTTTATTTCCCCTTTAGTTTGAGCTTTTTTTCCTTTTCTTTCTACTATAGAAACTGTGACTTCCTCATCTCTGTAAGGGGCCTGGCCCACGGATATTCAATCAATTTCTTTTGAATGAATAAAGCATTTGTTTTACAAATCTATGCCTTTGCTTTTAATTTGGCTTTTTAAAAAAGTCTTTGTGTTACTAAAGCATATCATTTATGGTTATGCCTCAAATTTATGTCCATGAAATGTCTCACAGATATTGATTTATCGTAAAAGTTTTTTCTCACAAGTTCACATCTTTAAAACAGTCTAAAAAAACCTAGTAGTATAATACCAAAATTAGGACCATCCTCCTAAGTGAAGCAACACAGGAACAGAAAACCAAACACTGCCTGCTCTCACTGGTAAGTGGGAGCTAAACCAAGAAACTGCAAAGCCATACAGAATGACATAATGGACACTGGAAACTTAGAACGGGGAGGCTAGAAAGGGGACAGGAAAGAAAAATCACCTGTCGGGTACAATGTACACAGGTGGAGGTGGAAGGTACACTTGAAGCCCAGACCGCTTTGCCACTGTGCAATACATCCATGTAACCTAAAGTTTGTGCTCCCTAACCCTGAATTATACCCCACATCTTTAAAATGAAAATTTTAAAAAATATAAAAAAATTAAAAAATATATTAAAAAAATCAAAACTATTCACAGAATGTTTTTTATTGAAATGCTTGAAACTAAGTCATCAGTGTTATTTAATACAGCCTATAAATTATGAAATTCTAGATGTGCTTAATTTTATTTATTTAATTTTAGAGATGCGGGGTACAAGTCAGGATTAGGTAATAAGTGGTCTCCGTGCAGGTAAAGTTTGGGTTTCCCACTGGTCCTCACTTCCCCTGGTTTAGGATCGGTCACCCTCAGTGATGCTATGCGTCCCCTGCCTCCCTCTCCTGGCAGCGTCCCGCTACTGCTGATCCCTCTCTTTTAGTATTGCGATAAATGTTCAGGACCCACTTAGGGGTACGAACATGTGGTATTAGTTCTTTGTTTCTGTGACAGATCACTGAGTATGATAGACTCTAAATCTATCCAAGTTGCTGCAAAGTCCAGATTCTAATCAAATACATCAAAGGTATTTATCCCCCTTCAGGTTCTTACTCCATTCTTTTAGATCTAGGAAATAAACTGAACTCTTAAAAATATATTTATCAACTTGTTTGCTTTAGTAAATTACAACCGTTGGGCACCTGTGACTTCACATAATAATATGCACATAGTTCGACCTGTGTACCTCCCTAGTTTATCTCTTCTTTGACATTTTTATTAGAGATAAAATTTACATACCATAAAATTCACCCACTTAAAGTGTACAACTCAGTGGTTTAAATACATTCACAGAGTTGCACATCCAGTATTGATGTAAGTTTAGAACATTTTCATTACCCCAAAAAGTAATCCCATAACAATTAGCAATCACTCTCCTCACCCTCTTCTCAGTCCCAGGCTACTAAAAAAATCATTCTGTTTCTAAACATTTGGCTATTCTGGACATTTTATATAAATGGAATCATATAGTACATGCTCTTTTGTGATTGGTTTACTTTACCTAGCACAATGTTTTTCAAGTTCATCCATGTTGTAATGTGTATAGAATATACCAGCACTTACAGCAAAAAAAATGTGGTACATATACACAATGGAATATTATGCAGCCATAAAGAAGGACAAACATATTGACTTCACAGCAACTTGGATGGATATAGAGTCTACCATACTCAGTGATCTACCACAGAAACAAAGAACAGAGTACTATATGTTCTCACTCATAAGTGAACCTTGAACCTTGGCAGTAGTGGGAACTGTTGTGGGGAGGGTGAAATTGGCAGTTGAGGGAAACTACCAGGAGAGGGAGGGGTACATCTCATCAACAAGGGTACCTGCATAATGAACAACTGTATACCTATCCCTGAATTTTACCCCACATCTTTAAAATAAAGGAAAAAAAAAGAACATGCCAGCATTTCATATTTTAAGCTAATAATTTTGAACATTTTTTCATGTACTTATTGGCTATTTATATGTCTTCTTTAGAGAAATAGCTTACCTTATCCAGATTATATAAGATGCTGAAATTAAGGATTCACTGTCAGGAGAAAAGAAGTTGAGGGTGTGGCTGAACAACCTTTTGCTAATACCTCCAAAAGATCAAAATGTCAGAGAATTCAGACACAAAAAAAGCTCTTTGAAAAGCCTAGATGTGTGACTCACAGATCCCCTAAGATATCTCAGCAGGAGCCAAACATAGATGTGGGAGTACCTAGAAGAATCTTAGCAAGGAGCTGCTTGTCTGATGGAACGAATTCCCATGAAATACATGGGAGACCTACAGTTTCTTAAGAATTACATATCTTTAGAAACATTGCCAGCTGGGACTGGAAGAGGACAGAGAGTATGAAACAAAAGAAGGTTGCTGGTCTCCCCAAATTCTCAGACAGAAAGCATGCTTACAAAACTACTCAGCAACAAACTCATGCTACCGTTCATGAAGAAGAAACATGATGCTCAGAGGGTAGATCTGAGGGCCCCAGAACCTTATACCCAAGCCTGTAAACCTAATGGAGTTTCCCTAATTTAAATTTAGAAGTTGTTTGGAACTAGTGATTCTTTTCCTTCAATTTTCTCCCTTTTTGTATAGGAATAACTACACCTGTAATCCTATGCCTGTCCCACCAATGTATGTAGAGCTGACACATTTCTTTAGTTTCACAGATCCACAATAGAGATGAATTGCACCCAGGTTGGAGTATACCCAGAGTCTTTATCCATAACTTTTTAAAGATGATTTAGGTGTTGAGATTTTGGAGTTCTCAGCTAATGAGGTTTTGAACTTTGAGTTGATGCTGCAATACACTGACACTTCTGGGGGCCTTGGGGTGGGTGGAGTGAATGCACTTCATATGTGAGATGGATATGACTCTCTGGGGGCCAGAGAGAAGACTGTGCCAGGTAAGATGATGTCCAGCCGAGGATGTCCATATGCATTGGGTTTATAAACTGAATTGTGCCCCTTCCCCCAATTCATATGTTGAAGTCCTAATCTCCAAAGTGATCATATTTGGAAATAATAACCTTAAGAAAGAAGTTAGAGCTAAGTGAGATCAGAGGGCAAGACTCATTCATAGGACTAATGTACTTATAAGAAGAGAAAGAGACACAAGAGCTCTCTTTTTACTCTCTTCATGTACACATATGTGCTTGAAGGAAAAGCAATATGAGGACACAGCAAGAAAATGCAGTCTGCAATTCAGGAAGAGAGACTTTACTAAAAACCAACCCTGTCGGCACCTTGATCTTGGACTTCCAGCCTCCAGAACTGTGAGAAAATGAAACTGTTGTCTAAACCACCGTGTCTGCATATTTTTGTTATGACAGCTCAAGCCGACTAATATAACTTGTATTTTCCAAATTTTAATTTCCAACTTTTTGCTGCTAGTACATGGATATGCAATTAGTTTTGCAAATAGATGTTGCATTCTGTTACCTTTCTAAACTTACTTACAGGAGGCCGTCCTCCCCCTTACTCATGGTTTTGCTTTTCACAGTTTCAGCTACTCACAGTAACCGTAGTCTGAAAATACTAAGATATTTTGAGAGAGAGAGAGAGAGAGAGAGAGGCAGGGAGGGAGGGAGGGAGGGAGGAGACCACATTCACAAATTGTTCTATAGTGAAATAAAATATAATAAATTGTTTTATTTTATTATATGTTATTATTGTTAATCTCTTACTGTGCCTAACTTATAAATGAAATGTTACTGTAGGTATGTATATTTAGATAAGAACACAGTATTAAGAACATAGTATGTGTATACAGGGTTTAGTGTGTCCATGATTATAGGTATCCACTGGGGGGGTCTTGGATAAAAGGACATACTGTATATGTTCTTTTGGTATTGTCTACATAGGCATTTATTTTGTCTGTAACAAAGACAGTTTTATGTCTTCATTTCAAGTAGAAATAATTTAGCAAAAATTGCTAAGGAATTCTAGTTTGATTAAGTAGATCACAGCCCAAATAACAATAAATCAATTATAGCTATTGATGAATATTAGGAAACGAGATTCCACTTGAACTGACTGCCTCAAGACAAATTGTTTAGTAACATAAAATTACAATTTTTCTCTCTATGACTTCATCCACATTTTCAGATTCTACTTTTAAAATACTTGTATAAAAATTATAGATGTTGTAAATTCGTTTTCCATTTAAAAAAGTCACCTTGTTACTATTTGATGAGTGATTTTATTAAGATGAAAAAGAGATTTCAAATATTACCAAAAGCTGAGATAGAGTGGGAAGTTGGGATTGTGGAGAAAGTCTTTTAGGCATGCTAATTGTCACATCTTATCTAGTGAGAAGTCAAGAGGTATATTTAAAGTCAGCGGAACAATAATTTATATACAAAGAAATTTTCATATATTGTTATGAAATAAATCTATAGAGGACTCTATATAACATTACGGGTTTTATAACTTAGGGGAAGAAAGGGAAGTGGGAGAAAATGTGAGTGAGCTAAATTTTTGACCTTAATAACTGGTAGTTTGTGGACATTGATGTATAAGGATAATATTAAGAAGTACCTGAATAAATACCAGAAGACTTAAATCAGAAATGGTGAAAGGCTGGGTGAGGTGTCTCAGCCTGTAATCCCAACACTTTGGGAGGTGGAGGTGAGAGGATTGCCTGAGCCCAGGGGTTCAAGACCAGCCTGGACAACTTGGTGAGACCTCATCTCTAATAATTCAAAAAAGTAGCTGGGTGTGTTAATGTGCGCCTGTAGTTCCAGCTGCTTGGAAGGCTCAGGCAGAAGGATCACCTGAGCCCAGCAGGTTGGCACTGGGGTGGCTGTGAGTATGCCACTGCACTCCAGCCTGGGTGACAGAGTGAGACTCTGGCTCAAAAAAAAAAGAAGGAATGGGTGAAAAGTGGTGACATCAAGGGACTGGCTGTAAAACTGACAGTATGAGAAAAGGATTATTATTATTTTTGTTGCTAATGTAATATTTTTACTGTTTATTTTTTTATTTATACACATTAATTACAAAACGAAATTAATAAAATAATATTCTGAACATAAGCATATACTTGCACGTGAATTTAGAACCTGAACCAGCATATATCTTCATGATGTACCAATGCCAAGTCAGCTAAATTAACCCTCCCAAATGACCAAACAGGTTGCTGTATGAATGCAGGTATATTGTACTCCCAATAAAGAAATGACCAGTGGGACTATTCTTCACCCAGTGCCTATTAGATATGTTAAATCCAAAACACCTGTGTCACATAGCAAACACTTTTACACATTTTAAGGGCCAATTTGGTTTCAGAAATCATCATTTTCTGTCAGACAAAAACGAATGTTTTTAATTTGAATTTCATTGACTTCACTGATTAATCAGCATGTAATTTCCCATCTCTACTAATTTAATACAAGCTGTAAATTGGAGCTTCAATGTGCTTATGCATGTATGTAAAGTAATAAAAAGAATTAAGTCAATGCTAAGATAGAGACTGCCTTTTCCTCTCAAATCTTGAAAAACATCAAATTCACCTTAATGTGAGTAGATTTCAGTTCCTTTATTAATGGTAAAGATGATAATGAACCACGTTTTGAAACTGAAAGGCATCCCCTAGAGAGCTGAGAGAGAAGCCCAGCATGGTTTCCGACTAGAAGTGGGCTGGAAGAAGCAGACAGCGAGGCATACAGCATGGTTATTGTCTAGTTCATGGTCTCCAAAGCACCAGCACATAACTTTCTAGTTCTCATCTTTCCACAAGCCCACACACATGACTGCCTGTAAGTTATGGCTGCTGTAAAATTATCAAAGGCATTTATTTTCCCTTGTCTTAGTTTCCCATGGCTGCTGTAAGGAATTACCACAAACCGGATGGCTTACAACCATAGAAAATTACTCTCTCACAATTCTGGGGTTTGAAAGTCCAAAATCAGTTTCACTGGGTCAAAATCACCGTGACATCAGGGCTGCATACCCTCGGAGGTTCTAGGGGCCTGCCAGCTTTCCTTGGCTTGTGGCCACACCTCTCCAAACTCTGTCTCTGTGGTCATATTGCCATTTCCTTGTTTGTGTCAAATTTCCCTTTGCCTTCTTATGAGGTTACATGTGACTGTATTTATGTCCCATTATATAATCCAGAATAACCCTCCATCTCAAAGTGTTTAATGTAACTACAAAAGGCATAAAAGTTCATAAAGGCACCATTCACAGGTTCCAGGGATTAGAACATGAATATCTTTTGTGGGGGGAAGACATTTTTTGGCCTACCACAACCCTCAAGGTCTTGTTCCCATTTTTGACCACTCCTATAGCCCACCACTTTAGAAAGCATCCACTGAAGATGCAATAATCATACAGTTACTGAATTTATCTATCTATCTATCTATCTATCTATCTATCTATCTATCTATCTATCTATCTATCTATCTGAGTTGGAGTCTCACTCTGTTGTCCAGGCTGGAGTGCAGTGGCACACTCATGACCACCGCAGCCTCGACCTGCTGGGCTCAGACAATCCTTCTGTCTCAGCCTTCCAAGTAGCTGGAACTACAGATGCATGCCACCACACCTGGCTAATTTTTTGATTTATTGTAGAGAGTTGTCTAGTCTGGTCTCAAACCCCTGGGCTCAGGCAATCCTCTTGCCTTGGCCTCCCAAAGTGCTGGGATTATAGGTCTGAGCCACTGTGCCAGGCTACTTACTGATTTTAAAAAATAGAAATGTGAAGAATCTGAGTAAGGATAAAACAAGAGACTGAGAGACAGATTAAATCTGAGAATCTATAAATTATCACTCCACCTAATTTCTTGTGACTTTTAACAACTCACTTAAAAGCACAGAGTCAATTTGGAAAGAATCTGGTATTTAAGGACTATGAAATAGCAATCTGAGAAAGTGCATACATAACGTTTCTGCAGAAATGATCAAAGGTTGTTCAACCAGGGCTTAAGGTGAAGAGTTCAGCCTCAAAAAGAAGTTGGAACTATTTCAACCTAGAACTTCATCCTCTTAATTTCCTGACCTGTGTAGTTCATTTATACAATTTATCTCCAGTTCTCTGATTTTATGATATCGTTTCTTTCTATGTTTCTGACCTTGACCTGGTATGGTAACTCGACTTAACACTTGAATTTCTGCCTTTGCTTCTTGATTGGTCAAAGTCATCACTGAAATAACAACTAAAATATGAGCCAGCCACTCATATCATGTGATCCCTAAGGTTCACAAAATTAATTTCAAGCTTACCAAGAAGTTTTTATCTACATTTGGCAATAGACTTTAGAGAAAACCAGGTTCCCAGAATAAGAATTACTCATTTTCATGGCTTATATACAACTATGCCTTTAAAACAGGATGCATAATGTCACAATGCTTTAAAAGTCTCCGACTATATTTGTATAGCTGTCTATGCCCTCTCTTAGTCTAATTAGAAATTGTTTTAACGCCGGCCTTGGTGGCTCAGCCTGTAATCCCAACACTTTGGGAGGCCAAGGCAAGTGAATTGCCTGAGCCTGTGGGTTCGAGACCAGCCCGGGCAACTTGGCGAGACCTCATCTCTACAATAAATCAAAAATTAGCTGGGCGGGGTACCGCGTACCTGTATTTCTGGTTACTTTGAAGGCTGAGGCAGGATAGCCGGAGTCCAGCAGGTTGACACTGGGGTGGCTGTGAGCGTGCCACTGCACTCCAGCCTGTGTGACAGAGTGAGACTCCAACTCAAAAAAAAAAGGTGCCCCTTTATGGATAAATATGTAGAGACATCTGCCTTTGCTTATAGTCTTAATGCAAGCATGATATAATAACCACCTATTGCCATCCTTTAGAAAAATGGCTCTTTAGTATAAGAATTCAATAAATAAACAAGACACACCTAACAATCCTTCTAGAATTAATGATGGAAAGTCAAGGAAGAGGCTGTTAAGACGTTCCTAGGGACTCACTTCTCTATACTTTGGAAGTTTGCTGCTTACTTGAAGGTTAGTGGCAATGCAAACTAATCCTTTCTTTTATGAGAATCTGTCAGAACTCTCTTTCTTCAGATTGGCTTCAATTTAAAGAATGATTCAAATTCACTGTTCAAGTTCAAAACATGTAGACTTCTTTCCTCAAATATTATATATATCAAAGGGTTTTGCCTGTTGTAGCTGACGCTGTAGGCTGCCTTCCCAAGAGCCATTGCCTTTCTGTCTACTTCCAGCTCAACAGAACATGACTCCTATAAATGCTTGCTCTCCCAAACTCCCCTTCCTGCTAAGGTTGCCATGCAATGTAGTTATAGGAAAAAGGCTATCTCCTAGCTAGTTCTGGGAGACTGAAAGGAATTATTCAGGGAACCATTCCCTCCCTGTCAGAGAAAGAGGACAATGCATGAGGTGAGTTCTATGTGTTCCTCCCTGGTCCTTGATGATATCTCTGAGGCACTAAATTCACCTAGGACTTGCTATGTCTAAACTTGTCTTATGAAACAACACAGACATCTGTAATTCGAACAGTTTTAGTTAGCTGTTCTATTAGCTGCAGACAAAAATATTTTAACTGATAAACTGTAACATCCGGGTCTTAGATAAATACTCCTGGAGATCCCTAAGATGGCCCAGGAGTGGGTAGACCCAGTCTACAAACTTTCTGAAATATATCAATGTATGCCCTTTCCTTCCTTTCAATGCTAAGATGACTATAGTTGTCATCAGATCCTGAATTGCATCACTTGGTGTAGACAGTAGAAGCAATGAGAAGCAATCCCAAGTCCAGGGCCTGGTGTTCCAGACTCTCTCAATCTGCTACCATCTACTCCATTCGACCTTAATTCCTGACCAATCCTGGCCCTCCATGACCTCAAGGCCGTCATCCTCTGTAGTGAGCACTCTCGACTTGTGATGGCTCATGGTGATCTTCCCTTTCAATTTTCTTCCATTTTTACTGAATCTTTCTTTCTTTCTTATTTTTTTTGAGTTGGAGTCTCACTCTGTCACTCAGGCTGGGGTGCAGTGGCACACTCTCGGCCACCCCAGTGTCGACCTGCTGGGCTCTGGCAATCCTTCTGCCTCAGCCTTCCAAGTAGCCGAAACTACAGGCACATGCTACCACACCAGGCTAATTTTTTATTTATTTTAGAGACGAGGTCTTGCCAAGTTGTCCGGGATGGTCTTGAACCCATGGGCTCAGGCAATTCATCAAAGTCTCTAATAGTTCCTTGTCCATGAAGGCTTCCACAAATACTTCCTGTCCTCACTGGTCTCTCCCGTACTCTGGGTTGTCATGATGAGTATTATCGGCAGTTCCCATTTATAGCACTCACCCCAAATTCTCATCAACACATTGTGTTTAGGCAGAAGCAACATGAACTACAACAGCAGCAGCAGGAGCCAAAACAACTCTCTATTTTATGACCAAAGCAGACACCACCTACCCCAGCAGTCAGCTGCAATGGGTGTGAACAGGCCCAAAGGAATTTAGGAACCACAGTTATAGATGCCCAATGCAAATGAACAATACCTACTCATGTAGCCTTTGCTTCCTGTGATGAGATACTTGGCCCTGGTCATTGGTGATACACAGAATATGACAAAATTGGATTTGGGAGATGAATTTAATGCAGGGGACAGAACTGAGAGAAAATGGCCCAAAGATACAAGACAAGCCAGCTATTTCTACAAGACTAAAAATCTATAAGGCCTACATTACTTTCTATGATATACACAAAAGCTGTTAAATTACTGTTAAGCTATTTAATTTTCACAGAGATATGTAGAACTTTATAATGAGATAACTCAATATAGGTTAAAAATTGAGCACCAAAACAATGTAAAATATAACAATGGGATTAATGAATAGACGATAGAACAAGATAACCCAGCATAAAAGTAATCATAGTATATAATTACATTTATAATGTAAATGTAAAAAGTATAAAAAGTTGCAAAACTATTCTGTGATGTCAGAAATTAGGTTGCCCTTAAGGGTTAGTAATGAGAAAGGGCATGAGAGGGCTTTGGGATGCTGGCTACAATCTGCTTTTTTGATTTGAATGCTAATTATAGGATCATGTTATATTTGAAAATTTACCAAACAATAGAATGCTCATATACATTTATATGTATTTAATGTATATATAATATGAATACACTTCATAGATAATATATATCTTGTATATATTATTCTTCAATAACATGTTTTAAAATAATTTTTTCCAGAATTTTAAAAAGACCAGCGTTAGCAAAACAGTCACAGACACTGGACTTAAATCAAGCAATGATGACATTTAAATTCCATAAAAATAACGTGTATGTTACATTCCTACCCAAAAGACTAATGAGTCTTTTATTCTGATAACCTGTGCTTGGCCTTAACCCAAAATCTACCATCAATCCGACTTTTAATTATCCAAGGCTTTTCATTTATTTACCATCTAAAGTGTTCTAGTGGTTTCCACCACACACTACTGTAGTATCTTCTCAAATGTGGAAATCCATAAAAGTCAAATGTCAGGAATGTTTTAATGCAAATACGAGTCTGCTGCACTGTTAGGCTCCCACCACAGTAATTGTGGTGCTGGAGAATATCACAGTCCTTTTCATCAGAATGCAAGAATTGTAGCTGCCAACAAAAGGCATACACTGTATGTGACCTATCATAGACACATATCTAATACCTGAAAATAAAAAAGGTAACTTTGAGTCTACTGTTCCAAAGAGAAATTTAGAAAAGAGCACAAACCAGCAAGGGAGAAATGAATGACAAAATTGAAAAGGACACATTCTTATTTGACAGATCCCTTTGGAACTAAGATTGCCTTAAACACTTTTAATTTGATTTCTAAAACATAAATTGTGCATAACTGGTGATAATTAGACTGTAGTACAGAACCAGGAGCCTTGTTCTTCAGAATGGTTACCATGAGACCCTTCCCGATCCTGAGTCATCCAAAGGACATTCCATCGCGCACATGTTTCCTCTTACCAAGTGGGAAAGGGGACCCATGTGTACTAGAAACTATTTTCACAAACAGACTGCATTGAGTGAGTTCAGAATGGATTTTTTTAGTATAGTAGAAATCAGGTACTGTACTCTGAGTTTCAATATACCAGAGTACAAGATTGAAAACTAGTAGTACTTGAAAAATATTATTTTTTTTAAAAGTACATACTCCGCTTTCTAACTAAGTCTATCAACATGGAAGCAATGCTAGGTAGGAATGCACCCATGATTGTGTACAAATATAGACCCCCCAAACCCAGAATTATCTGTTAGAGAGTGGGCCCCTTGTAGTATACTCAGAATTTGTTCCTCCAGACCAAACAGTCAACCAAAGTTTTTATCCGGAAGTTTTGAGAGGGTTGTATCATCATTTGCAGAAGAAACATCCTGAGTTGTGGCAAACAAGTGACTAGTTCTTCCCCTGTTACAATGCACGGGACAACACCGTGCTGAGTGTTCAGACGTTTTTGAGCCAAAATAGCATGACCCCAGTCCTACCCTCCCTATTCACCTATTCTCACCCCAGATGACAAAAGTTCTCAAAGGGAAACATTTTGCTGATGTGGAGGAGGTGAAACAAAAATGGCAGAAGCACTAAAAGGCTTTAAAATTGATGAGTTCATTCTCCTTGGCCCCCATCCCCTGGGGCTTGTATGTAGATTATCAATATATAAGGGGGGAAAGGGTGAGTGAAGGGGAATCGTGGGGCTGGAGGCTTGCTACCTCTCCTCCCTCTTCCCCTGGTCCCCTATCACTGGGACTGTTTGTTAAAAAGTAATGAAGGATTAAAAAAACAAAACAAGAGACAAAAATTGATGAGTTCTAAAACTGTTTTGAGTAGTGGAAAAAGCATCTCAATAGGTATAGTGCATTAAATGGAGAGTACTTTGAAGGCGACTAAAGTTTAAATATATAAGAATAAATACACAATTTTTAATAAATAAATTCCTTTTTTTTTTGTGGGCCCCCCTTCATATATCCAAAGTGTTACTGTTACGAGAGACTTTCCACTCTTGAAGACTAACTATAGTCCTTCATCTGGTGGAAGTTACTCCTGCTCTTGACAATGATCTCCATCTGCTAGATTAATGCTTCAGATAGCTATCCAACACCATAGGCCTCTACCGTGCCCTGCCTTAAGATTTTTATTTCGTTCAATGATCACACTACTGTGGAAATCTCCTTCATATGCTTTGTCTTTAAGCAGACTCTAAGCTTCCTGGAGAGCCTTTACATCTTCTTTTTCTCACATTCTGTCCAGCACTGAGAAATGCCATTCTCAGCTTCTAACTGGGATAATTCCTGTTGGATTCACTAATAGGCATTATTGGTTGAGGTAAGGATGGATGCTCAAATATTAGTGAATTGGACTACTCTGCAGCTAGTGGCAGGTCGAATGATTTGACATGCTCCTGTGCCTGACGGAATTTTATGCCAAAACAAAGCCACTGCCCTCCTGCAGGAGAGTGGATGCAGCCAGGCTGCCCTGGAAGGAGCAGCAATGCAGTGTTGTTTTTGCAGCCACAGGGGTGACAATCCTAAACCTGGGACTCAGCCCCTGAACAGTACAGGTAGAATACCAGGTCACTCTCAGGGAGGCCCCGCAGAACCAAAAGGTTAAGCAAGGCTCAGCCGCATGTTTATTTCAGTGGAAAAATAAAAGCAAACTCCTCTCTTCAAAGCCTTCTCTGAAATCCAGCTATTCACTTAGAGCGCAACACTAGTGGTTGCCTCTAGCTCATTGTTGCCCCGACAACCGGCCATTGGCATGGCAAGAGGCAACTATTTACAGTGAATATATTCTACATTGATTGCAGAGGAGATGGCCCTGTGGTGCTTCTGCTGCATATGGACTGAATATAAAATGCTTTTAGGATCAGCTGCTGCACTGGGGAGAGAGAGAGTAGGTGTTGATATGGGACTTTTTGTTCGTGGAGAGGATACAGGGGCCACCCTCTGTGAGGCATCAAGTTTAACACATGGAGGGAAGGGTCCCAGGATTCGGTTCGCAGGCCTTGCGCTCCTTGTCAAGACATCCACCACCTGCTTTGTTGCTGTGGATATTTTTATGCAAGAATTTCTGGGCAGCCATTTTATCCCATTCCTTAGTGATGCTGGTCACTAAGATCTGGTTGGTGTGAATATTCACATGTATTTTGGGAGGATGAAAGTAATTGCAAACCATGAAAGCATCATTGCTTCCTTAGTCCCAAGGAGTGTTGGACAACCATTTCCTTACATAAAGCACAATTCTGTTCAAAGGAAAGCAGGGGTAGGAACACATTCTCCACAGATTCTGAGGGAGACTTGATTTCCTTTATATTAACCAATCCCTCTCAACTCTGGTCATTTAGATGTCAAAAGGCAAAGAGATTTGTTTCCTGTTCAATCAGATGCACTGGATTGAATCCAGAGTCCCAGTGTTCCAGGCAACTGTGGTCTATTTATGAAGCTCACATACAAAGGAGATTCCAACTTCCCCTTTTACAGAATTGCTACTAAAACCTCTTCAGAATCAGGCAAGTTTTTGTGGCATTTTAGGGTGTTTTAGTACATACGACAAGATTAAACTTTTTTTCCTCACAACTTTGCCATCATTTTTTAAAACTAATAGCTTCATTGAGATGAAACACACATATCAAGTTCACCTTTTTAATGTGTACAATTCAATGTTTCTAAAATTTTAACAAAGTTGTGCATCCATCATCACTCTCAAACTCCAGAATAATTTCCTCACTCTTAAAAGAAAATGCATATCCATTAGCAGTCATTTCATTTTCTCCCCACCTTCACCTCCAGGCAGATGCTAATCTATGTTCAATCTTTAAGAATTTGCCCACTCTGGAATCATAC
>CAUYQG010144726.1:0-19297 GCA_963574415.1 Tarsius wallacei | reverse complement strand
TGTGGAGGTTGGTATATTGCATTTCATCTTAACCAGTTTCTGTTTCATTAAATATTAGTACTTCATGTTTCTATATGTTCCCATTGCTCCTAATGTTGCTCAGAGTGGTTGAGGTTACAGTTTTATCTATAATATTTAGCCATGTTTGGACATCACCCCAAAGAGATGAGATGTGTCTTCTGTATAGGATCATGCATCTTTGTTTCCTAGTCTTTTCTCTCCTCAAGAAGTTTGGATGAGTGGTTTACCAGTCTGGCTTCACTTTCTGCTGCCCTTTTATTAGCTGAAAGCTGGACTGAAGGAGTTCTGATCATGAAGAAAGTTGCTAGCTGCAAGTATCACACACACACATTGACTTAATATAACAAAATTAGAAAGCCTTTTAGTTTAAATATCCCATGCATAATGTTATTTAGGGTCTATTAATATATTTGTGGTTTAAAATAACAGAACTAAAAGGAAGAAAATTTGGACTTGGGTATAGCACTCTACCCACTTGATTGTAGGGACCCGATTCTTTCCTGGTGGTGCTCTCAACCCTGACAGCTCTTCTCTCTGACATGATTTAATAGCCTACTTAGTTTCTAAAAATGGATCTTCAATTGTGGTGACCTCTAATGGTGACCATATGACATGGAGTCAGGGAGGAGCCTGCAGATGTCTCTTGTGGAAGTGGTGATGTCAGCTAAGTGTGAAAATGTGTCTGTCTCTTCCTTAAATCAAAGCTAACAGTCACTTGAAAACGATGCAACAGTTATTAAGAGCTTTAAACTTACCTTTATTTTAACATCAATAGGAATAAGACCTCTGGTTTTTCTTAGCCTAGGGAAAATGTCTGATAAACTTTTCCAGGAAAATAATTCTTTTGAGAAACACAAGCTAAAAATGTGTAAAGTGATGTTGTTCTGTTTTTCTACATTGAACCAGAGGTGTGTTCTAGACAATATCTAGGATTTCTTCTTGCTCCAAAATTCTATGATCATGGGTGGAAATGGAGTCTTTAGCATGAACTATAGAGGCAGAATCTTTAAAGGCTATTTTTCCTCCTTCTGGCTTCTCCAGTTTATGATGGTTGTTAGATGCCTTCTCCTCAGACTTTCAGGGATGTTAGAAACAAACAAAATGTTTTCTATAGGCCTCATTGGTCTCTACAGGTTATCACAGGCCTGGTTTGGGAGAGAAGTGATTTAATTCAGAATCAAGCACTTATAAGAGTGGCAGAACAAGATCTTTTTGTTAAATGTGTACCAAAGGGGAGTCCCTAGGATGCCAGAACTGAGACAGCTTGAGATCCCAGGCTGTGTTGATCTCCTGTGAATGCCCCAACAAATGGGTGATTGCTTTTAAGTCTCTTCCACCATTCTATTCAGGATCCCTCTGTCTTAATTTCTCCCTAAAGGCTATGAATGATTTATTTGTCTTTGCTTTTTCAGTGAAGTCTCATTATACTTAATGATTCTATACCATGTATATCTACAATTAGGAACCAAAAAAGTGTTCGAACAATTTGAAAATTCCTTATATATTTTTAGGAATATAGATGAACTAGTTGAATGTCAACTGATTTTTAATTTATTAATACAGGCATAATCATATCTATAATCATATCTAAAATAATATATTAAAAGTATCATATCTAAGATAATATATTAATACAGAAATATCACTTTTTTTCCCACTCCCAGTTTCCTGAAACTATTTTATTTGAACACTTTACATTTTTTTTTCCTGACTTCTAATTGAGTCACCTAATACAGCTTGCTAGGCTCATACTTCTTACTTCCAAGTTGTTTGAGAAACAGCACTTTGGAGTCCCTGTTTGATATGATCACAGAAACTCCCATGCCCAGGCCACAAGAACTTATTTGGCTAACATTAGGTACATTAATTGGTCTTTCAATGTCATGTAGGTATATACATAGCTGTGATCATCAAAATGTAATTACTATATTGTTTTTAAAAGTTATTTTTAAAGACTTGTTGCTTTGTTTTTAACTACATTTTATAGTTGCAAATATAAATCTTAACATTTAGGAACAAATGACTAAATTCAGGTTAAGCTGAGCATGGTGGCTCATGCCTATAATCTCCTGAGGCAGGAGAATTGCTTGAGCCCAGGAGTTTGAGACCAGCCTGGGCAACATAGCCAGACTTCATCTCCATAAAAAAATCATAAGTGGGTCCTGAGCACTAGTCACTTTAGCACAAGGGAGGGATCGGCAGTTGCTGGACACTGTGAGGGGAGAAAGGGCGGGAGGAGGATGGGAGATGTGATAACACAAAGGCTACCTGATCCACTACCAGGGGAAGTGAGAGCCAGTTAGAAGCCCCTAGCTTCAACTTCATGCAGTCTATTTATGTAGAGAATCCTCCCTTGTACCCCATATCTCCATTTAAAAAATTTTAGCTACAAAAATAAAAAATACAAAAGTTAGCCAGGTATGGTTGCACTCACCTGTAGTTTTAGCTATTTGGGAGGCTAAGGCAGAAGGATCGATCACCTGAGCCCAGTTCGGGACTGTGGCAAGCTGTGATGGTGCTACTGCACTCCAGCCCGGGTGACAGAGCAAAACCCTGTCTCAAAGAAAAAAAAAAAAATCGGGTTAAGTTTCTTTTGTTTCCTTTTTTACCTATCCCATGCTGAAATCTATAAGGACCCCAAGCAAGCATGGCTTGAGGTTATTTCAGGCTTGTATGCCTTCTCCTCAAGGCACTTTATAGTTCAAAATAAAATAATTGAGAAAACACTTGTTATTTGTGAGATTTTGTAAAAAATCTAATGTAAGGCAATTCCTTTAAGAAGAAACAATCCCAGGGATGAGAACATGTTTGCCTTTTATTAGGACACTAGCAACATAGCAAAGTGAGTTCCCTAAAAAGATATTGAAGGACTGCAAGAATTCTATGTTTCTATTTAAAGTGTCCATTTTATTTGCATTATATGTGGAAGTGCCTATGAATGATCTATTTCCTTTTTCTACTTTTCATTTAAAGGGAAGGCTGATAAACCAGGTGGGTGACACTTGGAGAAACACCCTCTGCTTACTTGGCCTTTGCTTCATGGATACATCCAGAATACCCTTAGAAAAGTAACAGGAATGATTATGCTTGCTCATCAAACCCTTTTGAATTAATCTCACACTTTGGACAGAGAAAGAAACTGGATCATGCTAAAACAATTTTAAGCATTGAAAAGATGAATAATCAAAGCCCAGTGGTGTACCTGTCAGGTTACATGAGATGATTTTCCATAGGATGTTTTGGCACGACCTTGGACATTTCTTGATTCAGTTCTTACCATCTTTGTCATCATTGTTATCATTACTATCATTCACTGATTACTTATTGCACCAAGGACTGCACATATTGATTTACACAAATCATTTTTCTTGGCTTTTACAGGGAATGATCCAGCTTGCCTGTGGTAGGAAGGTCTGGAGAGAAAAACGACCTGTATGTAATAACTGTCTTGCACACCGTGGTAGCTTGTTTTCAGTTCCACACCAGTCTCTGCAGTATTAAAACCCATAAGGTTGTGAAGGGAACAAGCCTTTTGCAAAATGGCAAAGCAAGGCAAAGGGGATTTTCAGTCTGTTTCATTCTTTTCATCCTCCCCTTGGCTGCAGACACAGCTCCAGGCCCATCTTTTCTTTGAGCATCCTCATTCTTCTCTTCCTCTCGCTTTCTTTTGGGAGTCTGTCCCTTGTTAAGGCTAATTTGAGGCAATTGAATTAGTTTCAGCTTGAAATTTTGAAGGCTTGGCCTTGAAGCCTGGGTTTCCCACTTAAGAACTGTGTTATCTGGAGCCAATCACTTAAGCTTTCTAAGCCTCAGTTTTTTTAATCTATATTAAAATTGTTAATCTATGACTATGTGTGAATGAAAAGAGATAATGTATATTGCTGAGGCCAAAGTATGATTATGGTCCCACATATCGTTTGCATTTTAATGTGGCATTTAATACCGAAAAAATGTCTGAATTTGGGCATTTGAGATGCAGAAGTCTGATGAGGGAAACAAGATGTGTGTTTGGGGAGTGAGGCTGGATGCAGGACTGCCTGCACCCCTAGAATAAATGATGGTTGGGAGGTGGTATTTGTTGTCCATCCACACCTGCCTCTGTCTTCTTAATTTTCAGATTAGATCCATAGACTATGCCCAGACCCTAGAAGTTATTTAGGCCCAGATGAGGCAATTAAGAGGTGAAAAGTTTTGCCCAAGACTACATAGCTCCCTAGTGTCAAAGCTGGGGTGAGAGCCATTTGTCATCACTCCCAGTAGTGGAATTGGCGGTGTTTAGTCTGAAGAAAGCTTGTTAAATTCCATTTCCTCCTAAGAGTTCCTAGCGGAAGCTTTTAGATACCTAATGCTTACTTTTTTGTGAATCCTCTGGGTAGAATGATTTCACAAGATCTTAAAAAGGCTCTTTTTCTCCTTTGGGCCTTACAGTCCTTACCAAAAGCTGGTTAGGACTGCACCAGGCAGAGATAGCCTCTCTTGGACTCCAGAGGCCCTTCCAGATATTTGAGGAAGTGGGGAGAGCTCTATGAATGAATTCAGTGGGTGTGTGAAGTTGTACACTGGCTTTCTCCTGAAGACTCTTGTCTGAGGTTCTTAAAATTTTTATGATGAAACAGTTCAAGCATGCAGCAAAACATTAAATAAAAGTCGTAAGCAATGTATACTCATTGCAGCTTCTCAAATTATTTTATTTTTTGCCATTTTTGTTTTGCATCGCTTTTAAAGAAATAAAACAAAACAGGTACAGTTTTCTTTTTAAGTCTATGTTCCCTGAGTACTCCTTCCTCTGAGGAAGCCACTACTCTGAATTTGGTATAAATACATTTTCATACGTATGCATTTAAAAACATTTATACTTACCCATAAATAGTATTTAGTCAAATTTTATAAGTTTTTAGACTATGTAAATAGCATCAGACTGTATGATTCCCTACCTTGCTTATTTTGTTCATCATTATGTTTTAGGGATGAATCCTTGTTGTGAGACATGTAGCCCATAATATTTTAACGGTTACAATTTACATTGTAGGGATATGCTACTACTTATTAATCTGCCTTTTTGTTGCTCATGTGTCTCCCTATCTTCATACTATATTTTTATCTCCTCTCAATCATTTCATTTTGTGACTCCTTAATAAGCATTACACAGTGGACCACGGCTTGTTACTATGACAGGAAAACGCAGGTCATGGAACAGGATCTAAAAGTGAGTAAGCATGCAAGGTTTTGTTTTTGTTTTTGTTTTTTAACATGCAAGGTTTTGAGTTGAATGTGGAATTCTATTCTGGATGCTTTGAGCGCCACCTCAAAACTTTGTTTTTGCAGTGCTAGGTTTCATTTTGTCCTAAGGCATATTTAAAGCAGACCTCTGAATGACATCAGGTTGTATTTTTAAGGAACATTTATTTTCTTAAACAAACTGCCATCCCTTCCCCCTCCTACCACCCACCTCCCTATCCTATTCTTGTGTTTTCTCCATCCAGCTTGGGATGAGGCACAGTTGGACCTGTATTGTCACCCACGAACTTTGGACTGATTCATTTTCTATTTGCCACATACTGAAAAATCAATAAAAGGAGAAGAAAAAAAGGCTGTAGGAGGTTAGTTTGGTTATTTCAGGGAGGAATGTCAGAAAAGACTATTCTTCCTCTCCATTTCTTTCCCCTCACCTCCCCCAAAGAACCTCCCTCCTCTCCCAGCTGGTCTCCCTTTGTGTGTACCTCCTTGAGCAGTGTGGCTTTATCTTGATCAGATTCCCTTTCGTCCCTTCTTGCTCTCTCCTCCTGGATCCTTGAGCCCTACTGAAGTTACCCCATCTGTTAATGGGACATCCGGGATTTCAGTTTTGCTATATTTAGCAAGGCTGGGATCTTGTGTCCCAGGGCTCTTTGGGAAGAGCTATTTCCAGGAAGGCAAGGGCCTGTGTGTGTGTTTGGGGGGGCGGGGGGGTGGAGGTATGGCAGACAGCACAGCTGCAGGGGACGGTTGTAAAAAAGATTAAACCCTCCCCACAGCTGAGTATATTTTACCAATGTAAATGTTGATCTCCTTTTTTTATATTCTCAAGGGACCCGGAGGAAAGGGATGTGTGTCTCTGAGACCTTAACTAGGCAAAAATGGGTATTACAGTTGGGAATGCAGCTGACCCAAGGCGAGAAGTTTCTAGAGCTGAGGAGGGTCACAGAAAGGTCAAGGGGAAGGAAGGTGGGGGAATGAGGGGACTCAGATGAAATATTTCAGAGACTGTGAGCTTTTAAATAAATATTCTCACCCCCATCCTTGGCTTATCAAGTTCTCCTAAGTGTTTGAAGTTTACTAATCTTGCCACCCTTAAACTCCCTGTGTTCTAGTTGGTAACGACTGGATCTGCTTTTAACTGTCACACTGTCCCAGAAACAAGGCAACTGAATGCTGGGTGGTTTGTTATCAGGAGGACATTATCTGTGGGGGCCCTGAGGCCTGCTGAGAAAGTCAAAGTAAAGGTAAGTGCCCTTCTGACCTCTGGATCAAAACTCCTTTGTCTTCTTCCACCCTGGTACTTAAGGACTGGGGACTCTAGTGGTCCTGGCTGGGGTCTCCTAGGTCTCTCTGGGATAAGCTAATAATTCATTTATGATATTTCATCCAGGATGCTCCTTGCTTAACTGCAGGATTATCGAAACCAAAACAGTAAGAGCAAGGCATGATGAGCTCATGGTGTAGAAGTGGTCACAGGATGGAAAATTTTTGAGAACCACTATTTTGAAGTGTTTCTTGCTGGCCACGTAGATGCCATAGCCTATTTTGGGACTTGATGGATGATATTTAAGAACAGTTAGCACTTTCTAAACACCCAGTGTATGTCACGTATGTTGCCAGGCCTCTGTATGTATTCTCATTTTATCTTTCCAGCAACCCATATACAACTCTACATGTGTTCCCATTTAATCTTTTCTCATTCCTATTTTACAGATGAGAAGACTGAGACTTAGAGAGATTAAGAAATTTCACAGAGCTAATATGTGGAAGAATCAAGATATGAACCCATGTCTGTTACAATGCCACGGTGTGGGCCACACATCTGTGTGTATTTGTATGATAGCATATGGAATTATATTTCTGCTGGATGAGGTGAGGATGCCAACCCATTTAAGAATTGCTTTTCTTGTATTAGTGTTCTATACAAAGTCCACAGGGCTTAACAAACAAAATTAGGAGGACTCTGGATGTTTCAGGAATTTCTTTTTTTTTTCTAGTCAAGCTGACCACTTAAATCATTTATTTATTCATTCAATATTTATTAGGTATCTAGTCTGTGACAGCTACAGTGCTAAATACCAGGGTGACAATGGTAAACTGGGGCCCATGGAGCTAGAGTCTAGTGAAATCAAATAATTACAATGATGTGGAATTTCTTTTGGGATTAAGTGCTCTGAGGAGAGGGGTACAGGTGAGGCTTGGTGGCTCAGACTGTCATCCCAGCACTTTGGGAGGCTGAGGCAAGTGAATTGCCTGAGCCCATGGGCTTGAGACCTGCCCCGGCAATTTGGCGAGACCTTGTCTCTACAACAAATCAAAAATTAGCTGAGCGTGGTAGCCCAGGCCATAGTTGCCGCTCCTCAGAAAGCTGAAGCAGAAGGATCACCGGAGCCCAGCAGATCAATGCTGGGGTGGCCGTGAGTGTGCCACAGCACTCCAGCCTGGGTGACGGAGTGAGACTCCGATTCAAAAAAAAAGAGAGAAGGGTCCAGGACATGAATATGAATATTCCTATGTTCCTGATATGGGGACATGACTAGTCCGAGAGGTCAGGAAGGCTTTCTTGTTGGAGGCCAAGGAAGTCTGTGGTGCTGCCTTTGGTTGCTCAGCAGAGGAGTACCCATTGAGCATGTCCTTGGATTTGGCCTCTCACTTGGAGTCACCTCTTTGGCCTGGAGAAAAAGATGTTCCTGGTTACGGAAAGCCCAGGCCCCTGTGGGGAGTCAGCCATGCATTTCAGACATTTAAACACAAAACTTAGCATAGAATACCCAGGATGCAGGGGGCTCGCATGTGTCCAGCCTAAAAGTGAACCTGAGTATCTTATCGTTGGAGTCTTGTTATAACAGGGACTAGTACGGTTTATCTTGTCCATGTCATGTACAAGAAGCCAATCTCTAGAATAATATTTATTCAAGCTTCATGCAGATATATCTGGTGAAATTTCTTCTACACAGAACAGCACTCATAAAGCCCTAGAGTCTTAAGGATGTTAATCCGTGTTAATGGAAAAAGGTTCATGTTTGAGTCTAGCACCCAATTTGGCCAACGAGAGAAGAGAAAGCCAGTGGCCAGATTTATATTGCTAGGCTCATTCATTCATTCAATGTCCTGGGTTCTATGGCTATAGGGGTGACAGGTGATCAAACCAGGCAAAACTCCTGCCCTTTTGGACATACATTATAGTGGGTCTCCATAGTTCCCAGTTTCAGACTAGTTCTCTTTTATGACATGTTCACTTTCTAGACCTTGCTCCTCACTGGAAATGAGCTCTCCTTATGGTAAGCAGGCATTATTTTGATTAATGACTAGCCTGAAAATTGGAGCCCAGGATTATAATGACCAAGGCAAATGCCTTCAAGAACTTTCTGTTGAATAATGCCAACATTTTCCTTAATTAACATACAGTTGCTCTCTTGAAAAGCTGAATGTTACCACCCCATGACAAAGTCAGCCTCTTTTTTGACTCCTCGTATTGGCTATTATGGGCTTTAACTGAGGGATTGTTAAGAAAATATTGATTTTTTAAAAAATCGCTGTTTTAAAATTGTGTCAGCAAAATATTGATTAATTGCTGTTTTTGTTTATTATTCTTAGGGTAAGGGGAATAGTCCCCTTACCCTAAGAATAATAAACAAAAAAACTCATCTATTTCTTCTTATAGTCATCGAGGCCTAAGATCTTCTTTTCAGATGATTTTAAAATTTTTATTATCTTGGTGTAAGTGAGGAATTAGGAATGAATAGATTTTTTCTTTCTTTCTATACATGGCTATCTCTGAAAAGTAGTATTTACCTGCTGAGTGATTGTCATTGGTTTTAAGTTAATTCATTTTTTTCAATGATTGACTTTCCCAGTGATGTCACATATTTTAGTAGTTGATGACCTTTTTTGTGTTGGAACTGGATACCCCAAATTGATGTACTGCTAGCCTCATGATAATAATAACAGTTGTGTAGTGCTTGCTCTGGGTTAGGATCTGTTTCAACCACTTTAATATAACTCATTTTAGTTCTCACAATAATCCATGGAAGGATGTATTATTATTTTTTCCATTGTATAGATGAGGAGTCTGTTAAGTATAAAACACCACCTTTAGTTCTACAATAAGTATAATTCCTATTCCTCACCTCATTCCTAAATCTTCACTAAATATGCTGAATCCATTTCTGGGCTTGTCATTTGTTGTGCAAAGTCGCACTGATTTTTTTCAATTTCTCAAAGTCAGAACTGATAATGACTTTGGCCACCAACTGGTTCAACTGCCCTCCCTCTGTGACGCTCTTCACCAGACTTTCCAGGCAAGTCAAAAGCTTAAAGCCTCGGCACACTCTTCACCCGGCTTTAGTTGTCTTTCATCTAAATCTCTCTAATGATAAGTGCCTAATGAGCTGATCTTTGCAATTGAAATTCTGGTTTTGTTTTGCTGTATATTGTTGTGTTGGCTCTAAGGGAGGTCATTTAGCACATGAAAACATCCCTTACCCCCTTCTGGGCTACAGACGTGGCCTATTTTATCTTGTGAGGTTGCTGGCTTTTGGCAGGAGTGATGGATATATGGGAGGGATTCAGAGGTCAAAAGTTCTACTTCCTTGCTGCTCAAAGCATGGTCCATGGCCCAGACAACATGGATATATCATTAAGGAACTTGTTAGAAATGCATGTGCCCAGGCCAGGCACAGTGGCTCACGCATGTAGTTCTAGCACTTTGGGAGGCCAAGGCCGGAGGATTGTTTGAGGCCAAGAATTTGAGACTAGCCTGGGCAACAAAGTGAGACCCCTGTATCTACAAAAATAAAGAAAATTTAGCCGGGCGTGGTGTGATACACCTATAGTCCCAGCTATTTGGAAAGCTGAGGCAGGAGGATTGCTTGAGCTCAGGTGTTTGAGGCTATGGTAAGTTGCAATAGTACCACTGCACTCCAGCCTGAGTGACAGAGTGAGAGCCGGTCTCAAAAGGAGGGGTGGTGGTGTAGGATTTATTAGGTTAATTTTAGGATTTTTCCCCTTCACTTCTTTTTCTCTCCTGTCTCCCCATCTCCAAATGTCCAGAACAGATCTTGGCTTTGGTAATTTTTCTCATTAATATGCATTTCTATAAATCTTATAAATGAAAACAGATGTTCCCTTTGGGTTTTACACCTGTTCTTGTTTCATGAAGTGTAATGTCTCTAGGCAGCCTACATTTTTAAAAACTTCTGAAAGGCTGTGTGTATTTCACAGTGTGACACTATTTATTTCTCTGAAGTTTTCAAGAAATATTATCCTTGCTTTCCCATGCTTCATATTGTTTGAAAGAATTGTTTTCTTTTCATAAGCTGACTATGATACAGCTGCTTTTGATGTGAGATTAGAACTAACATCACCGAGCCAAATTATTTTGCTTTGAAGTCCTGTAATTGCAACTTGATTTTGACTAGATGTATTTCTTATCTAAACAAACCAACAGTTAATTCTTCATTGGGAACATTCTACTGTTGTGATATGTTTGGAGTAGCACTTTACTTATCAAACTACTTATTTATTTTTCAAGTGGAAAGACATATATTACATCTTTACCCATATTTCAGAGTTCTCAGGATTTAAGCGGAAGCCCTTAGGTTTTGGTTTTAAATTTAATTATAATCTTAAAAAGAAAGTGGTGATACTTAAATTAAATGGACTAAGCAGAAAGGCACATAGCAAATTGGCATAGTCTTGGGGCCTGAATGAATTTAATATTTATAAAAAATCTAACTGTGTATAAAATTTCTGAAGAAAATTCAAGATGCCTTTTGGAATGCTGCTGTGATTTTTAAACACAGGCATTTATTATGCACCCACTGTGTCCACAGCCCTGAGTTGCTGTATCTCGGGAGAACATATGCTTCCTGGATCTTCTGGAACAGTCTTAATTTCATTTTTTTTTCATGGCCAGACCATGTGTTTCAATTTTTGGTCTAGCACATCTGTTCCCAATGGGAAGCAAAGAGAGCAGGAGGTGGAGGACCTGCCTGTCAGTGAGGAGTCAGTGGGCCTGTGTTTCCTTATTCAGACCAGCCCTTGCTCCACCTGGTAAGTGTAGGGAATGGGTTCAGAAGGCACCAGCCTGGGAAAAGTTTATGCACATGGAAGGATTTTTAGAACATTCCACCCCTCCCACCTCCCGCCATCCTCTTCAGCTCACCCCACTCTAGAAGAATTTAGTTTTCTGCAAAGCTCAATGATAGGCCAAATTAAACCTCCATTAGCCTTTGGGCTTAGAGACTTTTGAAAACAAATTGTGCAGTTAGTGAATCAGGCATCGGGCAAGAAAGTGCACACAATAAAATATTTTAATTGGTCTTATGCACAAGACCAACACTTCAAACTTGCATGATTTTATAGCCAATTAGGATTAGCTAGAATAAGGAGTTTAAGGGTAGTGTAGTTAATTTAAATTTCAAGATAATTGCAAGCATTTTAAAAAACACTGTACTTTCTTTTTTAATTTTAATTTTATTATAGAGATGTGGAGTACAAGTGAGGATTAACTACATACATAAGTAGGCAGCATGCAGGTGAAGTCTGGGCTTCTAACTAGCCCTTACTCACCCTGGCAGTGGGCCAGGTGCCCTTTGTGTTTTCACGTGCCCCCCCAACCTCCTGTCTCTCTCCTCCTAGCAGTGCCCAGTGACTGCTGATCCCTCCCTTGTGCTAATGTGACTACTATTCAGGGCCCACTTATGAGTGAGAACATATGATATTCAGTTCTTTGTTTCTGTGATAGTTCACTTAGTATTATGGTCTCCAGTTCCATCCAGTTTGCTGCAAAGTCCATGATTTAGTTCTTCTTTATGGATGCATAATACTTCATCATGTATATGTACCACATTTTCTTTATCTAGTCCACTTTCGATAGACATTAGGGTTGGTTCCATGTAAAACAATGTACTTTTATCTTTCTTCCACATTCATGCCTTCCTAATAATACTTATCTCTTAAAATGACAACAACCCTTACCCTGAAATTCCTCTAAGTGGTTGCAAATTATGGTAATGCTTGTTTTGAATTTATTTTTAGGTTTACTTCTTCTCTGTAGTCTCTGGTAGAGGTGTTAACGTGCAGAACGTTGGGAGATCCCAGGAGACGCTTCTGCATGAAAAAGCCTGGAAGCCACTCACTGGCTGTTTTTCAGGCAAGAATCTGAGTGAAGAAGTTAACTGGGCCCTGAGTCTCTGCTTTCCCACATGTTACATGCCGAAAGGCTACCGACAGGCATGTGCCCAGCTGACTTGAAACGTTCAAAACAAAAAGGTCAAGAATTTCCAGTTTAGTCAGTGTCCTCGCTTTCCTTTTGAGTGCTTATTGCTGCTTTTCTTCGCAAAGTTCTTTATCATGAATCTTTCCAGCCCAAAGGTGGAGGCACATTTTAGCATCCTTCTCAGAGAGAAACAGGCTCTTTCAGCATTTGTGGAGGAAAGGGAGTGCTCTAAGGAGCTCGACATCTGTGTCTGCGTTGGGGTTTCACTACTTTCTTGCTCCACGACTTTGGGCAAGTCAGTTATATGCAATTATAAGCCTCAATTTCCTCATCTTTAAAATGGGCATAACACAGATTTCACAGGCTTGTTATGTTAAATGAGAGAACATATAGCAATGTACTTAGACAACTGGGAAGAAAGCCCTCAAAGGTGATTCTTCCCCTTTATGAATACATTTAAGATTTTTATATGCTGTGCATTTGGTACAAGCTTCCTCACCCCGTCTCTCTACCCCCAGCTCATGCTCCCAACTGTGGTTTATCCCAGGAGATGCTTCTGTATGGAAAAACCTGTAAATCATCCTTTTATTCACTTTCTCATTCACTCAGCATATATTATGCATCAGGCATTAGGAATACAAAACAAATAAGGCAGTCTACTCCTGAGGGACTCTTCAGGGCCCCAGTACTGTGTTCATCTAAATTACCCTCTTTTACAATGACTTCTTTTATGTCTTATATTTCTGGCCTGCCACCTGGAATTGACTACTTGCTTTCATTTTGAGTCCATTGGCTAACTGCTCTGACCAGATGACCATTTAAAAAATATACCGTTAGTTTCCTTTTATTTAAATTAATTTTAACTCATATTATCATCTTCAAAGGGAATTATTGCATATGGGAATTAAAATTATGTGTTCTAGAAAAATATACAAACACACTCTCATCTGTCTAATATTTAATGATGACTTTGTAATATTTATAGTTGGTATTACATTGATTAATATGGTCTGGCACATAGTAGGCGCCTGATATTAACTTGAGTGAGTTTCGGTTCTCAGAGAGATAACATTGCATTTAATATTCTGCTGCCCTGTAAATTAATACTTGAATAAAAGGTGATGGAAATAAAAGAACCCAAGAGCAGCATCATCTGTAGCCTCTGATTGAAGGGCATTTTTTTTAAGTAAGCACCTCCTAGGTTGATTGTTAGGGGAGTGTGGAACAGGCTTCGGAGTGAGACAAATGTGGGTGATGCTCTCAGCTGGGCCATTCATGCTAGTGAACAGTTCGTGAACTGATAGCTGTGACTTTGGGCAAGTCACTTGAGCTCTCTGAGCTTCTGCTTCCTCATCTGTAAAATGAGCATGATAACAGGACAGAGCTCCCGGCCCATGGGAGCCACCCTAAGTGGTGGCTGTTCTCATTAAGTCAGGTGTGGGGACCCAGGAGGTTGGAATTTGGGGTGAATGGCTTTGCCTTTGGAGATTAACATTCCCATTATTGTCACATAAATCAAATGGACAGTCTTTGAGAGTTTATGGCTCTTCCATCTTCCTAGGGGGGCACTGCTTCCTCCAGATGTAGTTCTTAACCCAGAGGCCACCTGGAGGGGTTCCTGAGGAGTCATCTATTAACAGGCTCCAGGATATAGCCAGAAGGGAGGAGATAGCCATTCCTTGGGGGTGGGGGATGCTAGTCTGGGTGGAGGGGCTCCAGGTCCCTGCACTACCCCCACACTTTGTTTAGCTTTAGTTCAGGGATGAGGGCACTCAGGCTCTCAGATGAGGCTGTTTCATCTTAGCTGGGTCAAAGGTTAATGGAGATAAGTAGTGTCTTCTTACCAGGAGGCCTCAGGAGAGCCCAGTGTGTTGTTGGAGTTGAATCGGGATCTTTGAGATTCAACAGATTAATATTCTCCTACCTTGCGGAGAGAGAGTGAGGTCCTGGGAGAGAAAGCTGCAGCCAGGCCAGGCTGGAGGGAGGAGACAGCTCAGGGTGAGGCAGGATAATGGTCCACTGGGCAAATCTGAAGTCTGGGGTCTGTGTACTTTGCTGTACTAAATTGGCAGCATCTTTATAGCCCCACTTTGAAATACAGGCAGTCCCCCCTCTCCCGTGCTATGGTACCAGGGTGGGCTTCTTCACAGGGGCTACCCCTGTGACCCATGGGCCACTTCCCTGGGATGACACCCTGGGGTCTGATTCCCAGCTTCCTCTGACCAGGGTCTGTTCTGATGCAGGCAGCATGTCTGCGAAGTGCACAGGGTTTAAGACCTGGGACTTTTCTTCTGGGTTGGAGCAATCTCAACAAGTCAATCTGGATTACTAAAGAAGGAGAAGTATGTCCAGACTAGGAGGTTTTCTGAATACCCTGCAAACACTTTCTCTTCTGGAAAGTCTTCCTTGGTTACCCTACCTAGAAGTAATTCTCTGTATTCGTAGAGCACTTGGTGTCATTTCTTGTCTGTGGCCCTGCATGCCAAAAATCCTCCACCTCTCACTTCAGGTCCTGTAAAGAACAGAAACAGACTCCTTCTCTCCTTCCTCCCTCAATTCTTCTTTCCCTTCCTCCTTCCTCCCTCTCTTCCTTTCTTCTTTCCTTTGAACAGTATATATGTAGTAGGCAATTATATGCCAGGTACTTTCTTTTTTGGGAGTCAAGGTCTCTGTTGTTTAGGCTGGAGTGCGGTGACATGATCAGGGCTCCCTGCAGCCTCAACCTCATGGACTCAGGAGATCCTTCCACCTCAGTCTTCTGAGTAGCTGGGACTATAGGTGTATGCCACCACACCTGGATAGTTTAAAACATTTTTATTTTGTAGGCACAAGGTCTGTCTATGTTGCTCAGGCTGGTCTTGAACTCCTGGACTCAAGCAATCCTCTTGCCTGAGCCTCCCAAAGTGTTGGGATTACAAGTGTGAGCCACTGTGCCCAGCCATATGCCAGGCACTTTCTAGGTGTTGGAAACAGCTGTGAACAAAACAGGCATAGAACCTACCCTTATGGAGTTGACACTCTAGAGGGTATATCTACTTCTCCCCCTCTCTGGACCATATTCTTTGGGAAGCAGGAGCCACATCATTCTTCTTGTGTCTCTTGTCTCCCTTGTAGCAACTTGTGCTTTGCTGGGGGACTGAAATGCTTATTGAATGAATATATGCTTCTTGGTATATATGCAGAGGTCACCAAGTGAAGCAAGCGGAGTGCCAGGGATACCCAAAGGAATGGTGGTGACTTTGGCAAACTGGAGAATGTGGGCACTGAACCACAGCCACGATGGTCATTTTTGTTGGATGTGGCCATCTAGGAATGTGAGCCTTGTTTGCCAAATCTTCTGACTTTGCAAGAGAAGCCAGAAATGGATGTTTTAATGTGAATTCTAATTTTTAAATGTTGGAATTTAATTCAATTAAAAGATTCAAGAAAATACATCTGTGAGTCAGATGAAGAACAAGGGCTGCCATATAGTGTTCTTGTTGGTGGGTAGGGATTTGCCACTGCGGGCGTTTGTGGAGAGATGGAATCCCATATCTCAGGCCACCATGCTAGCAATCTGTGCTAACTCACAGCTTTCTCCTCCTCTCATGCCCTGAAGCCTCCTCTCATTGCAGAGACAGGCTTAATATCTGCTTGTCCTTTGAACTCCTCCCATATTCTCCATAGAACAGTCATATGTAGCTGAGGGGGGAAATCTCTAGAAAGAAGCAAAGCAAGACAGTGACAAGTCTTGGACATAACAGCATTGTACTACATTCAGTCCCAGGTTTGAATCTTGGTACCACCAGCTATTGGATATATTATTTCACTTCCTTGGCCTCAGTTTCTTTGTCTGTAAAATGCTCATAATATCTGCCTTGCAGGGTGGTGATCAGAATTAGATTATATATATGATATAAATTATATGCACAAGATTAAAGATGAAAACATATATCATTTCCTTATTTGCTATTCGAGGAAACTCTAAAAAGCTACTTAGCCCCTCGAGGGTCATGACCTAGACAAGGCAACCTTGGATTGCCTTGGGATTTGAGCGCTAGTAGTGGGGTGGTAGAGATTAAGGAGGAATTGGGAGAGCAAAATTGGGAGATAAATTATACTCATAATTGTGCTAGCTTCACAGTTAGTGATGGCCTAGAATGTTATCAGTATCTTTCTTTTCAGTCAGTGAATAGAACATTGCTGGAAAAAACAGAGGTACAGAAATTATGTTCTTTCCATCTCTTTCAGGAGTCATGGCCAGCTTGCTTTGTGTTCAGACAGGCTATAATAGTTCATGCAGGATGACAAAGTGATTACTAAGTTTTGGGAGCAGTGTGTGGTGGAAAGTTAAGGGGTCTCTTTTGTTTCTCCTTGTGTGCTTATTGGAAAGTGAAGAGACTACTGAAACTGGTTGTGGAGTGAAGATTCAGTGCATAGAAGACACCAGATGGGTGATACTTCACTACATGTAATGTTGTCCTGTGTGTGTGTGTGTGTGTGTGTGTGTGTGTGTGTGTGTGTATGCATGCATGCACACAATTCTGGTTCTGATTTTCTGAAGATACAGATGAACTAGGATACTTCCTGTTTTTTGAGACAGTGTTTTGCTCTGTCACCCAGGCTGGAGGGCAGTGGGGTGATCATTGTTTACTGCAGCCTCGAACTTCTAAGCTGAAACCATTTTCGCGCCTCAGCCTCCTGAGTAACTGGGACTACAAACAAACACCACTACGTCTGGCTAATTTTTTATTCTTTGTAGAGACAGGGTCTTGCTATGTTGCCCAAGCTGATCTTGAACTCCTGGCCTCAAGCAATCCTCCTGCCTTGGCCTCTTGAAGTGCTGGGATTACAAGCATTAGCCACCACACCTGTCTGAGCCGAGATATGTCTGAGAAAATAAATACACCACACAGACTAAGGGAATAGGGCTTTCGTTTACAAGTAGTTCTCTAAATCTTGCTGCATCACAGTTTTTAGGGTTTCTGGCTCTCTGAGTTCTGCCCAACAGAGAAACCTCACTGAGCTTGTGATAATGATAATTTACTCAACTGGCTTCTAGCATGGTTACAAAATAAGCAGCATAGTTGAAAACTGGTATGTGGCTTCCAGATTGAATGGTGGGTAACCCCTCTCCCTTATCACTGTAGACCTGAAGTCAGAGGCAGAAAGCTCTTCCTTCTCTAGGAGATCATTTGATCTGCTTGCATGTCAGTTTCCCCATCAGTAAACTGGAGACACTACGACTTATTTTACAGACTTCTGGCAAGCATTACATTGAATGACATATGGGTCACTGCTCTTGGAAGACACAGGTACTCTTGTATACAGTATTCAGGTGTGTTTTTAAAGCCAGAGAGCCGGGCACAGTGGCTCACGCCTGTAATCCCAGCACTTTGGGAGGCAGAAGCGAGAATATTGCTTGAGCCCAGGAGTTTGAGACCTGCTTGGGAAACATAGTGAATCCTCAGTTCTGCAAAATATCAAAAACTTAGCCGGGTGTGGTGGTGCATGCTTCTAGTTCCAGCTACTTGGAAGGCTGAGGCAGAAGGATCACCTGAGCGCAGCAGGTCGAGGCTGCTGTGGCCTTGAGTGTGTCACTGCACTCCAGCCCGGGTACAGAGTGAGACTCTGACTTAAAAAAAAAAAAAAAAAAAAAAAGCCAGGGTTGATCCCAATAAGCTACAATAACATAAAAGATTGTTACTTGAATAAGCTGAAAACAAACAAACAAACAAAAAACATTTCCAATTTTATCCTAAGCCCCAGCTCTTCCCTGGCCCTTGAAAAAGCCTAGAAATGACATCTGTAGAGCTGGAGCCAAAGAATAAAATATTTGCTCAGCTATCATGACCTAAATCGCATCAGCTGCAGAGAAAATTACCAGCTCTGCAGCCTTCTGAGGCATCTTTGAGGGACATCTTCCAGGGGAGCAGAGCACTAAGCACCACCTGGTTTACTGATCACCCCACCTCTGTCCCTGTCCAGAGTTCCCATGGCTGCCGTGACCTGGGATGTGGAAATGTAGCAACTGGGCCGTGTGAGCCTCTTGGGTCTCCTACCAGTGACTTCCTCCTATAACTCAACCATAGACAGCTGCATCCACTTGCACCATGGGATAGAAAAATAGACCCTGTTGCTAGACAGCAACACAGGCTCCACAAACATCGTGGGATCAGAGGGCAGGGGGCTTAAGCCAGGCACTAGCCAAACAGGCCCGGCAGCCCCACTGATCCATTTGTTTATTTTCACAGTGGCATTGCCTGTCTGTACCACACGAAGGAGGGAGACTCCCCTGCCCCCCTCTGCTCTGCATGGGTAAGCCACTTTCTGCTCCCTGCCGGAAAGGACCGCTGACCTTCTGGCTGACTTATTTATTTTAGTTGCACAGAGACTGTCTGCTAGGTCTAAGTTGCGAAGCTGATGGGGAAGTCATGTAGTCTAGGACAGAGTATTTAGTGAGTGGATTTCATCTGGTTCGCTGAATATCTGATTGAGCAAGAAAGGGAAGACTTGTACTGACATGACATGTTCATAACCTCTCCCACCCCATCCTGCGCTGCCCACCCCTGCACTTCCATTGGAGTTTTCACTTTCTTTCTTTCTTTTTTTTTTTTTTGAGTTGGAGTCTCACTCTGTCGCCCAGACTGGAGTGCAGTGGCCGCTCCTGGCCACCGCAGCCTCGACCCGCTGGGTTCCGGCGATCCTTCCGCCTCAGCCTTCCAAGTAGCTGGAACTACAGGCGCACGCTACCACGCCCGGCTGATTTTTTGATTTATTGTAGAGATGAGGTTTCACCTGCCCAGGCGGGTCTCGAACCCGCGGACTCAGGCAATC
>CAUYQG010144725.1:0-13565 GCA_963574415.1 Tarsius wallacei | reverse complement strand
GTGACCTCTCACAGAAACAAAGATCTGAGTATCACATGTTCTCACTCATATAGTGAACTTTGAACATCCAATATAATACTATAAGAAAATGACTGACAGAGATGGGAAACTATGGGGGGGGAGGGGAAGGGAGATGGGATTAACGGTACTCAATATCTGTCTGGGGACGGGAAGATACCTCTTGTCAACAAGGGTACCTGAACGAACCATATTTGTATACCTAATCCTTGACTGTACCCCACAATATCATAATAAAAAATACTGATTATAAAAAAAAAAAGAAAATGTGACTATTATCCTTGATGTCACTATACAAATGCAAATGTACAAAGATGAGAGCTTGTGTTTGTCAAAGTGTAGATTTGGTTCCTCTCATGTCATAAAGCATGAACACTAATATCTTGATGACTCACCTTAAAATCCTTTTCTCCTCTTTTGATAGTGATAGTGCATTTTGTGGTACAAGCAAAAAAAAATCAACTAATTTATTTGCCAAAGTTGACAGCTTATGGCTCAGAGCCACGATATAGAAACCATGGAATACCTCAGGTTTCTTCCCGCAAAACCTGATTCCCCAGATATGCAAAATAATTTTTCTGTTGTTTATTCTTTATATGTTTTCCTAAGACTTGGAAATCAGAAGTCCATGCACAGGGCCCAAAGTTTCAAGCACTTCCTGTATTAACAATAGGTTACAACAGTAGCACAAAAAAGAAGAAAGCAATTTAAGATGCTAATTAAAGCACCTAAAAATCAATTTTATGAACTTGTCATGTGGAGAAGTTCAAGAGAGAATTATTCACTCATAATTTCAGTACCATGTTTTTCCTTTTTGTTTTTAACAAAAAAATTTTCTAATTACTTAAAGAAAAAAATAAAAGCAAAAAAAAAAAGTGCGTGAAAGCACACTCAGAAATTGCCTCTTCATGTCATGCCTTGGGGATACAAAGCAAAAAGATAAGAACAGCCAGCGTGGAGATAACTTAGTAGCAGATTCTTGGTTTCTCTAAGCAATCTGTTGCCCTCCCTTCTTTCAACTAGTAGCAAAAATTCTGATGATGTGTGAATTAATAGGAAATCAGTTTCCATAGTGATGCCAAATAAAGATTTCACTTTCATTCAGGGCTGAAGGAAATTCCTGTTTCTTTGGAGAGGAAAGAAGACATGACATTGTGACTGAGTCTTGGAACAGAGGCCAGAGACATGAGGTCTTACCCCAGCCCCACCACTTACTTTCTTATGGCTTGCTCTCTCTGATATTTCATTTCTTCCTTCCTAAAGAATAACGCATGCCATGTCTGCCTCAAAAGAGCCTTGTGAGGAAGATCCAAGGAGGAAATCAGTGGAATAATCTAAGAAGATACCCAGTACTGTGCAAGTAAAAGGTGTCACTATTAATATCTGAATTTCATTGTGATTACTAATGAGAGTGACACCGTGTATGCGTGAGTACTGTGGGATGTGGTATTCATGCAGTGGCCTCCCTAATGACTCAAGAAAGGATGTGTATCTCAGCATTGAAAGAGACCTAATTTTTTAAGTGAAAAAGCAAAAACAATGTCAGAGACCAAACTGCAGTGTCATGTTATTTATGGGGGAGTTTATGTCATAGGACATTTAAAAGGAAAAAAGTTAAGTACAAAAAGGAACATGTACTCTCAACTAGATGGCTAAGAAAAAAGATTTAAAAAAAAAATCCAGTAAAGTTTTAAGCCAATATGAAACCAGAGAAACTTTAGGAGCGTATGAACTGCAGTTTTAATCCTTTTGAAGAACAAATGAATTCCTAAAGAAAGTAAAACAAAGCTGTTGTTTTACTAGTATTAACATCCTCTGCCGTATTAATCAGATACATTAAACTCTCAGAAGGAAAAATCAGAGAGAGAGAGAAAGAGAGAAGGAGATGCATATTTAAAGTACTCCTTCTCAGTGGAGTGAACTCTGACTTCAGCACCCTCTTGTGTTTATCAAATATTCTCTGCAAATGTCTAGGTAGCCAGCTGCATTGTGGAGTTCTTGAAAATGTGTTCCACAGTGATTTTTCATATAAAAGTCCTTATTTTTTAGATGAGAAGTTTAACTGAGATAACTAAGTTTTAATCACTTAATTTAATCTTTTCCTACTTGGACTAGAATTCAGATGTCTTGATTTCTAATCTTTTCCCACCTTTCATGGTTTTTCACATTTACAAGATAAGATCACTTAATTATTGGACAGTGATTTCAACTTCTTTTTAGATTCTGTCTAGCCATCTACATTCAAAGTCCTATTGTAGCACATACCTGCAATATAGAGATACAAATCCATACTAATGATATCTTAACATCTTTGTTATATCCCTTGAGATAGAAGATACAAAAACAGGGTAAAATATATGCTTGTATATTCATTCATGTGAAGTGAATGAAGTTTAAACTATAAATAGCTAACAAAAAAATTAAGAATTTCATATTATTAAAATTAATATTACTTTAAGAAACTACAGGAGCAAGGATTTTAGATCAAATCACAAAACTAATATGAATATATATGAAATATCATTACACTAAATAAAGATTCAAACCTTTTCATTCCACTATTCCAAAATTGCCCACAAAATTGGTATTTTGGGGTCTGTATCCATCTCTGTCAATTAATGGCATTCACAAACAATTCCATTTTGGCATACTACATTTGCATTTTAATCTTATTATGATCAGCATAATAGAGCCATCGATGGTTCCTTCCACTTTCCCTTTTATTTGCCTCTTAAATTTGAACTCCAGCCCTTTGTGCATCAATCTGTTTTCACAGATGGAATTTTTTCAGAATACATTTTCTGTCTCTCTGAAGCAGTTAGAATTTTTTAAAAAAATCACTTCATACTATAAGTTTAAATTCCACCAATAAAATCAATGCTTTTATAAGTGATTATTTAATTGTCCCATAGAGTACAAAACTTCAGCTGGAAAGTAATATGTATTATTATTTTATTACAACATTATTAAGTATTCCTAGGGTTTTCTGTTTATGTTTGTATGTAAAGAATTGAGTATTCATTTTTCTATTTTCTTGTTTGTTTGTTTCGCTTTTTTGTTCTTCTCTTTTTTAAATTTTTAATGTGTGTGTGAATACATGTGTGAGGGCTCAATTTGAATTCCTTTTTTTTCTTTTTTCTTTTTTTCTTCTTTTTTCATTTTGGGTTGGGTGTCTGTGTGTGTGTTTGGTTTTCCTGTTTTTTTTATTGTTGTTGTTGTTTGTTTGGGTTTGCTTTGTTGTTACTCCAGTTTGTTTTGGTGTGTATGTGTATTTAATTGTTTTTTTGCTTTGGTCTCTCCTCTTGTTGTTCTGGTTTTTCTGTTTTGTTTTGTTTTGTTTTCATTTTTGTCTGCGTTATTTCAATCTACTCTTTTCAGTTCTCTTCATTGCTGTTGCTGTATCTTGGACTCAGGGAGTACACACACATACCCATTGCATCATCATATAGAGTGGTGGTGTGGAGTGGCTCTCAGGGAGATCATACCACAATCCGTGAACATTGTGACTTGCAAGTAGTCTCTGAATCCTGTCCCCATCCTCCACCTTATTTGACTCTCAAAACTACAAGAGACAGCAAAGCTTCCCACCCACAGCCCTGTTTCAAAATAGAACAAATCAGAGCCCTGATCAGGGAATAGAGGACTGGGCAAACATCAGAAGTTAAAGTCTCTCCCACTGCCACTGTATAATGGAACTAAAGAGAAAAGAAAGATATTTGTCGCCAGGCTTGGTGGCTCAGCCTGTAATCCCAGTGCTTTGGGAGGCTGAGGTGAATGAACTGCCTGAGCCCGCAGGTTTGAGACCCACCTGGGCAACTTGGCAAGACCTCATCTCTAATAAATCAAAAAAATTAGCTGGGCGTGGTAGCATGTGCCTGTAGTTCCAGCTACTTGGAAGGCTGAGGCAGAAGGATCGCCGGAGCTGAGCAGGTTGAGGCTGCAGTGGCCAGGAGCGGCCACTGCATTCCAGCCTGGGTGACAAAGTGAGACTCCAACTTAAAAAAAAGAAAGAAAGATATTTGTCACAAATGAGAAAAAAAAAATCAATGGACGAACACAGGCAATTCTGTGTTACAAGGAGAAAACACCTGAAAAATCAGACCTCAGAGCCCAAACAATGGAAATCACCAAAGACTGACTCCAGAACTCAACAGGGATTAAGGAATGGATGGAAAGAATGAATAAGACCAAAGAAATACAAGAAGTAACACTGAAAGAACTTGTAACAGAGATTTTGGCCATAAAAAATTTCATACAGTAAATAAATAATAAGACAAATATGGAAAGCAGAATTAATCAAACAGAAGGAAGAATCTCAGAACATGAAGATCAAAACATGGAATCAACCCAGTCTGTAAAAACATAGAAAGAAAACTGAAAGAAAGATCAAAGCCTCCAAGAGATGTGCGATTATATCACAAGACCAAACCTACACCCGATTAGTATCCCAGAAGAAGAAAAGGAAATGGCGAACACCTTGGAGCAAGTATTCCAGATAACTTTCCCCATCTCACCAGAGATGTGACCATTCAAACACAAGCGATACAGAGAACCCCTGCAAGACTTCAAATGAGAAGACTAACCCCAAGATACATAGTAATTCACCTACACAAAAGAAAAAATCCTAAAGGCAGCAAGAGGTCAGACTATCTACTGGGGAAAACCAATCAGAATAGCCCCAGACCTATCGGCAGAAACACTACAAGCTAGAAGGGACTCAAGCCCAATATTCAAAATCCCCAAAAATAAACAATTTCAATCAAGAATTTCCTACCTAGCCAAGCGCAGCTTCATCAGTGAAGGAGAATTAAAATCCTTCCCAGACATCCAGTCCCTAAAAGATTATGCAGCTTCCAGACCAGGAGATGCTTAAAAAGGTATTAAGGACAGAAGAAAGAATAAAAAGAATGACCATACACTTCCCAAGAGAACACAGAATCAACAGAAAATACATTGTGACTGCAAACTTAAAAACACACACATAAATCAACCCAAAAGCTAAAAGAAAACTAAGAAAAAACGTTATAAGAACCTCATGACAAGAATAAACAATCACATTTCAATAATCAGTCTGAATGTGAATGGACTAAAGGCACCACTGAAAAGACACAGAATGGCAAACTGGATAAAAAACGATGACCCAATAATTTGCTGCATCCAGGAAACTCATCTCACCACAAAAGACAAACATAGACTCAAAGTTAGAGGATAAAAATGAGTTTCCAGGTGAATGGATCACAAAAGAAGACAGGAATCACAATCTTAATATCAGACAAAACGACCTTGAAGTTATCAAAAATTTAAAAAGAAATGGAAGGACACTACATAATGATAAAAGGTTCAATCCATCAACAAGAAATATCCATCCTAAACATATGTGCACCCAACACAGGAGCACTAGCATTTATAAAGCAACTACTAAGTAAACTAAAAAAAAATTGACTCTAACACTATTATAACTGGGGACTTAAATACCCCACTAACAACCCTAGATAGATCATCGAGGCAAAAAATCAACAAAGAGATCCAGAACCTCAACTTGATTCTCGACCAAATGGACTGAATAGATACCTGCAGAATACTCCACCCAACAACCACAGAATATACTTTCTACTCATCACCACATGGAATGTACTCCAAGATTAATCACATCCTCTGCCATAAATCAAGCATAAACAAATTTCATATGATCAAATACTGCCATTCACCTTCTCAGACCACAGTGGAATAAAAATAAATATCAACACCAACAAAATTCCCCCAAAACCCACAAAGACATGGACACCAAACTGCATGATGCTGAACGACTACTGGGTAAACACAGAAATCAAAACAAATATTAAAAGATTCCTGGAAACAAATGAAAATGAAGAAATGACTGGCCTCAGTGGCTCAGCCTATAATCCCAGCGCTTTGGGAGGCCAAGGTAAGTGGATTGTCTGAGCCCGCAGTTTCAGGACCAGGTAACTTGGTAAGACGTAGTCTCTACAGTAATAAAATTTTAAAAATTAGCTGGGTGTGGTAGCGTGCACCTGTAGTTCCAGCTCCTTGGAAGGCTGAGACAGAAGGATCACCTGAGCCCAGCAGGTCAACGCTGGGATGACCATGAGTGTGTCACTGCACTCCAACCTGGGCAACAGAGTGAGACTCTAACTCAAAAAGAAAAGAAAAGAAAAGAAAACATCCTACCCTACGAAAACCTCTAGGATACCATGAAATCAATTCTAAGCGGGGAATTTATATTTCTACAAACACACATGAGGAAAATGGAAAGATCACAAGTTAATAGCCTTGCAAATCACCTAAGGGAACTAGAAAGACAAAGATCACCAAAACCCTAACTTTAGCAGAAGAAACCAGATCACCAAATTAAAAGCCCAAATACCAGACATAGAAGACAAAAACATCATAGAAAAAAATCATTGAAACAAAAATCTGGTTCTTTGAATGGATAAACATGATTGATGGACCCCCACCCATAATGACCAAGAAAAAGAAATAAAAAGCCCAAATAAACACAGTCAGAAATGCAAAAGATCACATCACAACTGACCCCAAAGAAATACAAAAGATTATCAGAGATTTCTATGCACACCTGTATGGAAACAAACTAGATAACCTAAATGAAATGGAGGATTTTCTGAAACCATACAACTTCCCAAGGTTGAAACAACAAGACACTGAAACACTAAATAGATCAATAATAACCCAGGAAATTGACTCCATCATAAGTAAACTATCTAAAAAAAACAAAAACAGATGGCATTCCAGGGAATTGTACAAAACGTACAAGGAGAAGCTGATATCAATCCTATTTAAAGTATTCCAAGCAATTGAGAAAGACAGAATTCTCCCCAAATAATTTTATGAAGCTAATATCACACTGATACCCAAATCAGGTAAAGATCCAATAAAAAAAGAGAACTACAGGCCAATATCCCTACTGAACACAGATGCAAAAATTCTCAGAAAGATTATAGCAAATTGGATGTAACAACACATGTCAAAAATTATCCACTATGGTCAAGTAGGTTTCATCCCTAGGAAGCAGGACTGTTTCAACATCTGCAAGACCATAAATGTAATTAAATACATCAACAGATGTAAAAATAAGAACCACATGATTATATCATTAGATACAGAAAAAACTTTTGATAAAATCCAGCATCCCTTCTTGAAAAAACCCTCAAACACCTAGGCATAGAAGGAACATACCTCAAAATGGTAAGTACGATAAACTCACAGCCAGCATATTGCTAAACAGACAGAAACCAGAAACGTTTCCCCTGAAAACCAGAACAAAACAAGGCTGCCCATTCTCACCTCTCCTGTTCAACATTGTGTTGGAAGTCTTAGCTAGAACCAATTAGACAAGAGAAGGAAATCAGGGGTATCCAAATAGGAAAAGAGGAAATTAAGTTATCCCTCTTTGCTGACGATATGATCCTATACCTCAAAAACCCAAGATAATCTGTCAAAACCTTCTTTCACTAATAAAGGACTTTGGCAAAGCCTCGGGGTACAAAATAAATGTACAAAAAACAGTTGCATTCTTATGCACCAACAAAAAGCAGAGAACCAAATAAATAGCACAATCCCATTCACAATAGTCACACACACACAAAAATTAAATACCTCAGCATCTTCCTAATCAGAGAAGTAAAGTACCTTTACAATGAAAGCTACAAAACACTGCTCAAAGAAATCCAAGAAAACATAAACAAATGGAAAAATATCCCATGCTCATGGATAGGAAGAATCAACATTGTTAAGATGTCTATCCTACCAAAGGCAACCTACTGATTCAATGCAATACCCATTAAATTACCAACATCATTCTTCTCAGACCTGGAAATGACAATACAGAAATTCATATGGAAACTTAAATGACCACGAATAGCCAAAACAATCCTCAGCAAAAGAAACAAAGTGGGATGTATCACATTTCCAGACTTTAAACTTTACTATAAGGCTACAATAATCAAAACAGCATGGTATTGGTACAAGAATAGGCATATGGGCCAATGGAACAGGACAGAGATTCTGGAAGCAAAACTTCAATTTTTCAACCAACTTATCTTTGACAAAGCCTCCACCAACAGCCACTGGGGAGAGGAAAACCTATTCAGTAAATGGTACTGGGAAAACTGGCTGACCATATACAGAAGATTGAAACAAGACCCCTACCTACCTTCATACACAAAAATCAACTCTAAATGGATCAAAGACCTAAGTGTAAGACCTCAAACTATAAGAACCTTAGAAAATGCAGGAGACACACTTATGGAAGTTGGAACTGGCAACCAATTCCTGATCAAAACCCCAGTGCCCAGGTCATAAGCGATAAGATGATAAGTGGGACCTCATCAAACTGACAAGCTTCTGCAAAGCAAAGAAATCATCAAGAGAGCAGGAAGACAACCCACAGACTGGGAAAAAAATATTTGCCAACTATATATCTGACAAGGGCCTAACATCCAGGATCTACAAGGAACTCAAACGTGCCGAAAGGAAAAAAACAAGCAGCCCCATCACAAAGTGGGCAAAGACATGAATAGACAGCTTCACTAATCATCAGAGAAATGCAAATCAAAACCACACTGTGATACCACCTAACCCCAATAAGAATGGCCATGATTAATAAAACAAACAACAGATGCTGGCGAGGATGCAGAGAAAAAGGAACACTTCTACACCGCTGGTGGGAATGCAAACTAGTGCAACCTCTTTGGAAAACAGTGTGGTGACCGCTAAAAGAACTAGACATTGACCTTCCATATGACCCAGCAATCCCCCTACTGGGAATATACCTGGAAGAACTCAAATCATTCTACAAAAATGATACCTGCACATTTATGTTTATTGTAGCACTATTCACAATAGCAAAAACATGAGATCAACCATACTGCCCATCAAAACTGGACTGGTTAAAAAAAATGCACATATACACAATTGAATATTACAGTCATAAATAAGGACAAACATATGGACTTTGCAGCAACTTGGACAGATTTAGGGTTTATCATACTCAGTGATCTATCACAGAAACAAAGTACAGAGTACCACATGTTTTCAGTCATAAGTGGACTGTAAACATTTACTGTAATACTATAAGAAAGGTTTTGGCAGTAGTAGGATACTGCCAGGGGTGGGGGTGGGGGACACAACATCAATAAGGGTAGCTGATCTCAAACCAGAAAAACTGGGGACCAAAAGGAGTCCAAACTTTACCTGTATGATGACCGCTTGTATACCTAATCCTGAATTGTTCCCCAAATCTTTAAAGAAAAAAGTCTTCCTATGATAAGTCCTTATTTATTCAGAAATACACAAAAAAGCAGGTGAAGTCTTTTAAATATTTTTAATAAAATTTCAGGCTAAAGTTTAATATTCATACATGTATACATATATATACATATACATACAGAGATATAGATATAGGTATAGGTATAGATATATATTTATAGGCAACATTTCTGAGACAAACATTTTGGTATTAAAAAATGAAGGGACTGGGCTCAGTGGTTTAGCCTGTAATCCCAGCACTTTGAGAGGTCGAGGAGAGTGGATTGCCTGAGCCCCCGAGTTCAAGACCAGCCCGGGCACTTTGGTGAGACCTCATCTCTACAATAAATAGAAAATTAGCTGGGCATGGTAGTGTATGCCTGTAGTTCCGGCTACTTGAAAGTCTGAGGTGGAATGATTGCCTGAGCCCAGGAGGTCAAGGCTGATGTGACCTTGCCACTGCACCCCAGCCTGGGCGATAGAGTGAGATTCTGACTCAAAAAAAAAAAACAAAAAAAAAACAAACAAGAAAAGAAATCACAGAAAAGGAACACCTTGGCAAGCAACCAAATTAAAAAGTAAGCTAAAGATTTAAATTAGACATTTCCTGTTTTAAAATATGCGTGTATAAATAGTTAAGCACATGAAAATTTCCTCATATCATTAGTCATTAGAAAAATATGAATTAAAACAATAATAACCTACCACTACACACCCATTAGAATGGCTGTTATAAAAAATAAGACAGTATCAAGTGTTGACAAGGATGTGGAGAAACAGAAATTGCCATTCTTCTGGTGGGAATGAAAGTGGAACAGTCACTTTGGAAAACATTTTGCCAGTTTCTTGAAGTGATAAATACATTCAACTTAGCAAACTCACTTCTAGAAATCTACCCAAGAGGATTAAAAACATATGTCTAAACAAAGATATTTACATGAATTTATTTATAATAGCCAAAAGCAAGTAACAATCTAAGTGTTCGAAATGTGTGCATTTATACAATGAAATTGTGTGTTCATCAAATAAAAGGAATGACTACTGATATATGCTGCAAAATATATTAAGCTAAAAATATGCTAAATGAAAGAAGCCAGACACAAAAGACTATTTAATTTATATACAATGTCTAGAAAAGGCAAATTTATGGAGTCAGAAAGCAGGTCAGTAGTTGTCTAGGGCTGAAGACAGGAACTAAAACTGACTGTTATTAACATGAAGAAACTTTTTGGGATGGTGGAAATGTTCTCAACAGGATTTGGTAGTGGTGACACAATTTTATGAATTTACTAAAATCATGGAATTGAGAAAAAAATAGGAGTATACTAATCATAGAGTAAATGCTACCCAATAAAGCCTGTCAGTTGATTAACCAGTAAACTTACAGCTTACCAGAATAAAACTCAAAACTAAATGAAGGCAAAAAATCCAGACTCTCAGCATCATAACAGCTGCAATATTCAATATGTGATAAAAAGTCACTAGACATGCAAAGAAGCAAGAAAATGAGACCAATATCCAGGAGAAGATAAATTGGAAAGAAACAGAGCCATAATCCAGATAATGGAATTATGAAATAGAAACTTTCGAAGAGTATTATAAATTTATTTGAGGATTAAAAGGAAAGCATGAGCATTTTTTAGCAAAGAGACGATACATTTCAGCAGAGAAATCAAAACTATAAAAGTTAAATACATGGAAATTTTGGAACTAAAAAAAGTCAGAAATGAAAAATTTACTGGATGGGCTGAATAGAAGATTAGAAAATGCAGAAGGAAGTATCAAAAAATTTAAATATAGAGCAACAGAAAATCTAAATTTAAATACAGATTTCTTAAAAATGAAGAACTTCAGTGGTATGTTAAGACATTATCAAGTGGTAACTAGGGCCACAGAAGGAGAATGAAGAGAGTTTGAAGCAGAGGAAACATTTGCAAAAATAATGGCTGAGAATTTTCCAAAGGTAAAAATGACTGTTATAGTTTAGTTGCTTGTCTCCTCAAATCTCATGGTAAAATTTGATGTGAGTGTTGGATGCAGGGGCCTACTATGAGGTGTTTGTGTCATGGAAACAGATCCCTCAGGAAAAGGTTATTGCTTTCTCTGGATGGAGAGGGGTGGTGAGCGAGATCTCACTGTTAGTTGCTGTGAGAGCTGGTTGTTAATTGGAGCCTGGAGCCTCCTTCTCATTCTCTCTACCTCCTGTCTTGCTATGAGATCTCTGCACACACCGGCTCCCTTTCACCTTCTTCCATGTCTGGAAGCAGCTTGTGGCCCTCTCCAGATGCAGATGCCCAATCTTGAACTTTTCCAGACTTCAAAATAGTGAGCCAAATAAACTTTTCTTCTTTATAAGTTACCCAGGTATTCCTTTTTAGCAACAAATGGACTAAGACAATGATTGCTAACTTCTCATTAAAAACAACACAAGACTGCCTACCATGGACTGGCATCTTCAAAGAGTTAAATGGTCAACCTAAAATTCCATATCTAGAAAATTATTTTTTAAAAATAAAGTTAAACAAAAGTTGAGATCATATCACTTATGTATAACAATATAAAAGCCATAAGTAAAATAATAACTACTAAAATAAAAATTCATCTCTAAAAGAATTACAAACCACAACCAAGTAGGGTCTAGACCAGTGATGCAAGGATAGCTCGATATGTTATTTTACCATATTAGGGTTACAAAGATTAAAACCTCATCTGATCTTCTTCATAGATACTATTAGATGTGTTCTTTGATTTTTCAAAAAAGATATTAATAAATCATGGATAGATGCATATTTTTTTTTTTTTTGACTTGGAGTCTCTCTCTGTCGCCCAGACTGGAGTGCAGTGGCCGCTCCCGGCCACCACAGCCTCGACCTGCTGGGCTCCGGCGATCCTTCCACCTCAGCCTTCCAAGGAGCTGGAACTACAGGCACGTGCTACCACGCCCTGCTGATTTTTTTTTTTTTGATTTATTGTAGAGATGAGGTCTCGCCAAGTTGCCCAGGCGGGTCTCGAACCCGCGGGCTCAGGCAATCCACTCACCTCAGCCTCCCAAGGCACGGGATTACAGGCTGAGCCACCAAGCCCGGCTTAGATGCATACTTTCATAACAAACATACAAAGTTTTCTAGAATCACCACCATGTATATAACACTCTTCTGAAGAGTATGTGCCTTTAGGCAATGAAAAGAAATGAGAAAAAATAGGAAAATAAGAAGCAACTATATTAATATTTGTAGATTCTATGACTGTATTCCTGAAAAACATATACAAACAATAAATGAATTTAATAAGATGGAAACTTAATATTAAAAAATCAATTACTTATATAAAATCAGAACATGTAAAAAATTACTCAACTTATAATGGCTATACAATTATAAGAAATAGGAAAGATATATATAAAGGAGTGTTTAAAATGCTACTGTGTAACATGGAAATAATATCTATCCAAATAGAATGATAAATCTATTCTTGGGCAAAGATTTTCAATATTTTAAAGTTTAATTTTCCTAAAATTAAATCATGAGGTTAAGGTGATCTCAATACTAATAACAGAGAAAATTGTTTTTGGAGAACTATATGAACTAATACTAAGTTCACTGGAACAATAAATGAGCAAGAAAAACTAAGCAAATTCTGAAGAAAGATTAATAAAATGTTTCTATCCTTACCAAGTATTTTAAATAATAATTAAAGTTTATTATTGGCAAATATATACTCCTATAAATGGGCTAGACTGCAGAGTATAAAAATACATAAATATATATGATCGCTACATTGTATATAATAATATTTGAAATTTATAGCATTAGAGAAATGATGACATATTTAGTAGCTGCTAGTGGGACATTTTGATAGCCCATCTAGAAAAAAAAAAATTAAAGTGCATTCTCACTCTTCACTTTTTTCACCAAACTAAATTCCAGATTGATTAAGTATTTTTAAAATGTTTAACAAACCAGAAAAATGCTAATTAAAAATATTGGATAATTACTTTTAGTAATATGAGAGTAAAATAACCCTTTCCAAACACCATACAAAATTTAGCAACTATTAAATAAAGATGAATAGCCGGGTTCAGTGGCTCAGCCTGTAATCCCGTACCTTGGGAGGCTGAGGTGAGTGAATTGCCTGAGCCCGCGGGTTCGAGACATGCCTGGGCAACTTGGTGAGACCTCATCCCTACAATAAATCAAAAAATTAGCCGGGCGTGGTAGCGCGTGCTTGTAGTTCCAGCTACTTGGAAGGCTGAGGCGGAAGGA
>CAUYQG010144723.1:0-42200 GCA_963574415.1 Tarsius wallacei | reverse complement strand
TATTGTAGAGATGAGGTCTCGCCAAGTTGCCCGGGTGGGTCTCGAACCCACGGGCTCAGGCAATTCACTCACCTCGGCCTCCCAAAGGCGCGGGATTACAGGCTGAGCCACCGAGCCCGGCTTTTTTTTTATTTTAAATATTTGAGGTACAATTCAGGAATAGGTACAAAAGTGGTCATCGTGCAGGTGAAGTTTAGGCCTGCTTTGGGCCTCTCTTCTCCTGGTTTGGGATCGGATACCCTTAGTGATGTTATGTGCCCGTCTCCTCCTTCCCTTCTCCTGGCAGTGGCCCGCTACTACCAATCCTTTTCTTATAGTATTACAACAAATGTTCAGGTTTCACTTATGAGTAGAACATGTGGTACTCAGTTCTTTGTTTCTATGATAGATCACTGAGTATGATAGATAGACTCTAAAATCATCCAAGTTGCTGCAAAGTCCATAATTTCCTTCTTTATGACTGTGTAATATTCCATCAAGTATATGTATCACATTTTTGTATCCAGTTCACTTTTGAGGAGCAGTATGGTTGGTTCCATGGTCTTTCTATTGTGAATAATGCTGCAATAAACATACATGCATTGGTATCTTTTTTTGTAGAATGACTTGAGTTTCTCCCAGTATATTCTCAAAAGGGGGATTGTTGGATCATATGGAAGGTTGATTTTTAGATCTTTTAGAAATTACCACACACACTGTTCTCCACAGAGGTTGTACTAATTTACACTGCCACCAACAATGTGGGTGTCTAATGATATAATCATGTGGTTCTTGTTTTTACATCTGATGGTGTATTTAATTACATTTATGTTCTTGAGAATGTTGAACCAACTCTGCATCCCAAGGATGAGCCTACTTGGTTATGGTGGATGATTTTTGAGATATGTAGTTGGATCCAATTTGCTAGGATCTTGTTGAGGATTTTTGCATCTGTGTTCATCAGGGATATTGGCATGTAGTTTTCTTTCTTTGTTGGATGTTTACCCAGTTTGGGTATCACTGTGATGTTAGCTTCATAAAATGATTTGGGGAGAGTTCCATCTTTCTTGATTGCCTGCAATACTGTCAATAGGTTGGGTATCAACTCCTCCTGGTATGTTTTGTAGAATTCTGCCAGAAAGCCCTCTGGTCTAGGGTTTTTGGGGGGGTTTTTTGTAGGTAGTTTCTTATGATAGAGTCCGTTTCCTCGGTTGCTGTTGGTCTATTTAGGGTCTCAATTTCTTCTTATTTCAACTTTGGGAGGTAATGTAATGCCAGAAAGTCCTCAATGTCATTGAGGTTTTGAGTTTGTTTTCATACAAATGTACATAGTAATCTCTGATCATCTTTTATATTTCTTCAGGGTCAGCTATGACTTGATCTTTTGAATTTCTGATTGTGTTTATTTGGGCTTTTGCTCTCTTTTTCTTGGTCAGTGTGGCTAGAGGTCCATCAATCTTGTTTATCCTTTGAAAGAGCCAAATTTTTGTTTCATTGGTTATTTTTTCTGTGATATTTTTCCTTCTATGTCCCATATTTGGGCTTTTGCTTTGTTGATCTGCATTCTTCTGCTGAAGTTAGTGTTTTGGTGGTCTTGCCTTTCCAGCACCCTTGGATGATTTGTTAGGCTGTTCGCTTGTGATGTTTCCATTTTCTTGATGTGTTTGCATAGAACTATAAATTCCCTCTCTTAGTACTGACATCATGGTATCCCAGAGGTTTTGGTAAGATATGTCTTTGTTTTTATTTCATTTCAATTTTTAAAATGCAATTGACTGTTGTAAAAACAAGTGAAAATCAATGAGACCATGTAATGTACAAGATTCTAAATTGAAAACTATAAAACATTTTCAAATTACATCAAGAAGATTGCAACATATAGAAATTATAAAATATTTGTTTCTTGGAAGTATTAATATCATAAAAATATATAACCTTTTCAAATTAATTTATATATTAACTATTATAATCAAATTTTCCATAAGATGTGCTCTGTATGTATGTTTGACAATTTGCTGAATTAAAGGGAAAATGACTAATACAATTAAATGGAAAAGGAAAAATAGCTAATATAATTTTGAGGGAAAAGGTGTGAAGATATAGCAAGGGAAATTAAAAAAATACATTGTCAGCAAAAAGATAAGTAGCTAAATAGAACAGAATTTTGGACATACAAGGGAATATATGTGACAGAGATGACATGAGAAAATAAAACTATAGCACCATTATTGTATTAAGCGTAATAAATAAAAAACAATTCCATAATAAATAAAAGACAACTGTGAAGAACCGTTTTGAAAAAAATGTAGACTATTTTATGACCATTGATTAGAAGGAATTCCCAGAAAACCTAGTCTATAAAGAAAAGGTTTATACAGTTGACCATAAAAATGAAAGTATAAGTCACACAGTAGAAGGAAATGCCCTATGAATTGGACAAAGAATCAGTATCTAGTGTATTTTCATTTTTTAAAGAACAAAACCCTAGGACCAAGAAGAACCTAATCAAATGTATGAAACTGGAGAAACAGTAAAGGGTAATAAATCTATAGAATTGGGGAAGTGCAAAAATGGACAACAGTGAAAGACCATTCAAGATATAATTAAGAAGTGTAAAATATTAATTAAAATTTAGCAGTATATCAAGTGTTGCCTCGAATACGTAAAAATGAGAAATTTCATAAATTTCTGGTCAAACTACAGATTTATAAATCTGCTTAGAAGCAATGTAACAGTCATTACATAATCAAACTGAAAATTATCTTACTAATGAAATTCTAATGCACATACTCACACAAAGTTCAAAATGATTGAACTTTCCCTCCCCTTATGCCATTCTCTGCCTCCCTCTTCATTCTCCCTCCTCCTTCCCTCCCTCCCTCCCTCCCTCTCTCCCTCTCTCTCTCTCTCTGTCTCTCTGTCTCTCTCTCTTTCTGTGTCTCTCTCTCCCATGCCCCTTTCTCTCCTCCCTCCTTACCCCCCCTTCTTCCCTTATTCCTCAATTTCAAAAAGTAAACACAGTGTAGGACTTGGAATTGTTTGTTTTTTTTTCAGAAAAAAGTCAATTCACAACTTTCAAATATTACACTGTGAGAAGATGATCATTAAACAAATCAACCTGCTTTTAGATAGAGCTGTCACATACTGGGGGTAAATTCAGCAAGATATGTACAAACAAAGTTATTGATTTTATTATAGGTGCTGTAGTCCTCCAGAAATTCAACTTATTGTCAGTGCCATAAGTGAGTCTTTACCTATTAACAGATGCATTGAAAAAGTCTGATTTAAGCTAAATATGTCAAAATAATGAACAGACGTATATAAGCCAATTTTGAGAGTTGGTGAGCCATAATTAATATAACCATAGGTAGTTTTCAGTGATTATGCATATGATATATTCTTTGAAATAGCATTTAATTACAAATTTATGACATTGTAATCTTATTTTTTAACCTGCATATGTTAAAGGACATTCTCCTTAATAAGGATTAAACTAGTTACCTATCAAAAAATGTATATTTATCCAGAAAACATTCTTCTTCAGTTTTAGTATATTAGTAGTTATATTTAGATCAATTTTTTGATACATCAGAATGGACATTCTTAATCATAATTGTCTTGGAACTTAAATTTAGACAACATTGTCACATTGTTCCTGATACACTGCCCATTTAAAGAGCAAGGAGAATCCTTGTTACTTGAAGAAGAATTTACTTTAGCATATTCCTTTCAGAATCCATAGTTAAAACCTGGGCTATATTGTCATCTACACATTCAAAATCATAGTGTATTAAGACTTTTTCCACAGCTAACATCCTTGAAGTTGACATCTTCTTGTGACTGAGTAGATAGCAGCAAGAAATTCAATTACAGCAAGCCAGCTCTGTCATTGCACCTGTCTGCTTGCACGGAAAATGATTTGTAAATTGGGCTTTATCTTTCCCGTCCCATAAATCTCCTGTCCATAATTGACACTTGTCAACATAGATGAATAGTGGGAGAAAGAAAACAGAAAGTAAATGAGTAGCCCACCTGGGAAAAGCGATGTCTTGTTGCCTTTGGGAATCATTTACAAACAGCAATACCTAGGGCCAGTTTTTATCTGCAACCAGGTGGCAGACACTTTCCTATTGAAAAATACAATGCCAGGGCTGAATAATAACAAAGGCAAGACAAAGGGGTCATAATTAATATATAACATTTTTTCAGAGAATATAAACATGTCTTCTAAGGAAATTGATGCTTTTCCTTACTGTTTGTGATGCTCACTTATTGCTGCTGCACATTTGTAAGTATCAGGTTGGTGTCTGACCTGTCAAAATGCATTCATGAAGCAAGCATTTTGGCTGTCTTGGGAGGTGATATTGTCACTTGTTACACAACTCAGCATCCGTTCAAAGTTGTTTGATACCAGTGTCGACAGATTGGTTTCTAAAAGGCATAAGAATGACGATATTTTCTTTCACATGTCAAAGAAAGAAACAAGGGATTTCATAAAGATGATCTTGGGAGCAAGCACTAACCATAAATACATGACAGATAAACCTTCATATCTAATTTTCTTAAATGGTTTGCTTAACTTTACATCTCTTTCTGAAGTTTATCTCATATATGTCACACTCATTTTTTAAAACCAAAAAAAATTCAGAATGATTAATAATGCCTTGGTACAAAAATAATAATTCTGAAAAGTCACCCTTAAATAATTACCACAATTTTGATTGTTTTAAATTTTTTTTAAAAAGCTAAAAAGTTAAATTATAACAGAGTGATTTTTTTTACCAACTAAATTATGAGTAACAAAAGAAGAGTATATATACATGTATGTCTTTATGTAGTTTTTCTACAAATTACCTGATTTTTTAATAATCTAATTCTTAAATGTGTATAATTTTAGCAATATTTTTGAAATCTTTAACTTATTATTACTAAAAATTATTTATCATTTCTTTTGAACTTTACAAGACCCCAAATTATTTTTTTATCTATATGATTTAGAAATATATGATAACAGAATAATTTCTTATTACCATCTGTGCTCCACAGATCAGTATGAATATAAAGATTTGATGTCTCCAAAATGGGAGCAAAAGATTAGAAATGGAGCATTGGCAGGAAGATATATTTATCTTGAATACTCTTCCATACACAATCTTCTGCTTCTATCACCTGTGGTTACCAGGTTGTTTGCTTTTCTATCTAGTGTTTACAGAAGTTGTAAACAACAAAATGAAAATTTGAGGATGTTAAGTTGCTTCTCTGTAAGTTATCATTAGTGTAAAATAACTGATTTATGTATGCCTACTTTAGTACGCTGAGCCTGTCAACACAACAGGAACTTATCAGATATTGATGTAAAGCAATATGTATTAATAGCATAATACAGTGACACTTCATAACCTTTTATCTGGGTCAGCTTTGTCATGTGGCAACTTAACTGAAGAACCACCATCACAACAACAAACAACAACAAAAAAACAAATCTTTTCGATACAAGTTAGAGTACCCCGTTTCCATCTATCTTTTCCAGCAATTTTCCAGTAACAAATTGGAAACAATTTTCCAATATCTGCTGTTGATTTTTAACTGATGTGAACATAGATATGTAAAATACTAGGGTAAAAACATAATGTTAAGTAGCATTAGATATTTGGGCTAGCATTAGAGATGTGAATACTTGTGTATTCCCAGGCAAAAACTATTTTAAAGCTTCTTTTAGTAGATGCATTGCTTATTTAAATGTCAAAGAATCCTTATTTGTTCCACAAACACCAGCAAAGTGCCTGCTCTGTGCTTGGTACTGTGTAGTGCATGAGTGTGCGATCATATACCAGATACAGTTCTTACCCCAGTGGAGCTCATGCTCTGGTAACAGATGAATACATACAGCAGGTAATTGCTCTGGCTGAAGTGTGTACCAAGTACAGAGAAGCTGAACTTTTTTAGTTGTGAGCAGGAAGCTGCCAGCAGGCTAGAGTTTCATGTTGACAATTAGGAAGTTACAACCATGGATGCATGGAACAGCATGAACTGATAAAGAAAGAAAAAAGAGGTGTTTCCCTGTTAAAGAATCTTCAACATATTTTACAATCCTAAGTATGTGGATATAAGAAGAAAATAATAGATAACTGATGCTAGAAAAGTAAAGAGGTCAGCCCATGACAGACCTTCTAGGCTGTGGTAATATTATGATAGCTACCATTTATTGTATACTTATCATGCTTTACACTTTCCACTTTTTCTAATTTAATGCTTTCAACAACCTTTTAAACCTTGCTGTTGTTATCTCCATTTAAGAGATGAGAAAAATAAGGCACAATGAAATGAAATAACATGCCCAGAGTCACACCTGAGCTTAAGGTATTCAGTGTTATCATTCTTCATTGAGAGTTATTAAAATTACTTTAAAACATCAGAACAACATTAAGGTACATTTAGAAAAGTTATGATACATGTTATAAAGATATGTTAAGTTGTGCTTTCAAATTACTTAAAATAAAAAAATAAGACTATGAGCAAAGAAAATTCACTATAATCAGGAAATATTAGTTTATAATTAATATCCAGAGCTTACCATATAATACTTCATATAGCAAATATTATCATTCTGTTAGAATGTGTTTGTATGGGTGGTTTTTAAATTTATAAAGCATATACCAAGTTATGTTCTCTATTAACACACAAAATAAAAATAAATTGAATATGACATGATAATTGAATAAGACGGTACAACTCTGCAACTCAACAGATCACTTTGTATAGTATATCTCTGTGGACCTAAATCATAATACTCAAGGTTCCAATATTTATGTTAAGTTATAAAATGTCAGTTTGCATTGGAAGAATATAATGTAAAGGAACTGGATGTAAATGTTTATGTACTCTTTTGTAAAGTCAACTTTCACGTTTATTTTTCTTCAAATATAATGTTTTCTTTATACATTTATTGAAAAATTGCTAATTGCTAATTGCACTGTGCTAAAAGACTCACATGTCCAGCTCTTTAAATTCTTTCAACATCCTTATCACTCCCATTTTGAAGGTGAAAAATATTTGGCTCAGAATATTTAGCAACTAGGATGAAATGATGTAATGAATAAGGGCCAGAGCTGGAACTGAACATTTTCTACATGACTTAAGCTTGTGAAGGAGTGCAGGAGGCATCTCTAGCAATATACTTTCTTTCTGTTTACTGTAATTAACTATATATGCATAAGAAGAAACAATGCTCAATCATGTGTTGTTGAATTCTAAGTATGTAAAAAAATGTATTCTAGAATGACTTAAAAAAAAGGTTTTTTTCTAACTCTGGGGTATAATGGAATTATATTCTGTTTATATCACATACAGTTTATGGGTGTGTGCATATGCATATGTGTGTGTGTGTTCTCAGTGACCAAGTATTATTTTGTACCTGATCTGAGGAGTAATGTGTAGGTATCCAAATGGATCAGTGCAAAGCATCTAACAAATAGTTTATTGTTTCTTAAACACATAACTTGGTAATCTGGCACCAGAAAAGTATTCATTTTCTGTATTTTATTGGTGGTATATTACTTTGTTTTGCAGCTTTTGTCAAATATTTTATTAGCCTGTGTGATTAGATTAGCTTATAATAATAATTCTTTTTTGTCTTTCACTTTAAAAAACCATAAAAGCACTAGTACTTTGTTAAATTCAAAAAGTTCTTATTTCAAGATACTGCACAAGGAACGATTTATTAAAAATAAATTCTTGACCAGGTGTAGTGGCTCATGCCTATAATTCCAGCAGTTTTGGAGACAGAGGCAAGAGGATTGCCTGAGTCCAGGTGTTCGAGATCAGCCTGGGCAACTTAGTGAGACCTCATCTCTACAATAAATAAAAAAATTAGCCGGGTATGGTGGCATAGGCCTGTAGCTACACCCAGCTACTTAGGAGGCTGAGGCAGAAGGATCCCCCTGAGTCCAATAAGGGCATGATATTGAAAATATTGCTTATTACTGTGTCTCTAGTGCCTAGATGACAGCTACACTATAGAAACACAATGAACAATTTTGAATAAAATGATAAATGATTGAATGGCTTTCAACATCAGGAGTTAAGATGGGGAAAGGAGGCCAGTTGTAGTGGCTCATATCTGTAATCCCAGCAATTTGGGAGGCAGAGGTGAGAGAATTGCCTAGTTCCAGGATATCAAGACCAGCCTGGGCAACTTGGCGAGACCTCTACAATAAACAAATAAATTAACAGGGTGTGGTGGCATACCTGTGGTTCTGGCTACTTGGAAAGCTGAGGCGGAAGGATCTCCTGACCCCAGCAGGTTGAGGCTGTCGTAGATCCTGGGTGGCAGAGTGAGACTCTGGCTCAAAAATAATTAAATAAATACATACACCCTTAAGTACAAACCATAGAGAATATGCCTTTCATTTTTTTCATTAGAAATATGTAACACTTTCTAAACAAAATGTTTCACGATTGCTTTTGTTTCCCATACAAGACAGTTTAAGACAGAAATAAAACATGCCTTCATAAGTATAAGTGCGGTTTTTTAGAGAAAGTAGCCACTGGATAATGCTGTCCTTGGACAAAATAGAAAAAGCGATTATTTTAAAGAGCAGTTGAGCCGGGCTCGGTGGCTCAGCCTGTAATCCCGCGCCTTTGGGAGGCTGAGGTGAGTGGATTGCCTGAGCCCGCGGGTTCGAGACCCACCTGGGCAACTTGGCGAGACCTCATCTCTATAATAAATCAAAAATTAGCTGGGCATGGTAGTGCGTGCCTGTAATTCCAGCTACTTGGAAGGCTGAGGCGGAAGGACCGCCGGAGCCCAGCAGGCCAAGGTTGCGTGGCCGGAAGCGGCCACTGCACTCCAGTCTGGGCGACAGTGGGACTCCAACTCAAAAAAAAAAAGAGCAGTTGAGCATTCATTGGTCAGTGAATTGCAAATATTAAGTGAACATCTGCAGAGTAATATTGGCAACATAAACTATTGAGATCTATTTCAATCCTATATTCATTGTGTGCAGTTGTACTTTGGGGTTTTTTTGTTTCATGATGATAAAATAAGACATCATGTTTATATTAACTATAAGGTAGAATTGCTTTTCTTTTCTTTTCTTTTCTTTTTTTTTTTTTTTGAGTTCTAGTCTCATTCTGTCATCCAAGCTGAAGTACAGTGGCATGCTCCCGGCCATTGCAGCCTAAACCTGCTGGGCTCAAGCATTCCTTCCGCCTCAGCCTTCCAAGTAGCTGGAACTACAGGCGCGCACCACCATAGCTAGCTAAAATTTTTCTTTTTTTTTTTTTGATTTATTGTAGAGATGCGGTTTCACCAAGTTGCCCAGGCTGGTCTTGAACCTGTGGGCTCAGGCAGTCCTCTCACCTCAGCCTCCCAAAGTCCTGGGATTATAGGCATGAGCCACCGCACCCAGCCTTAGAGTTGCTTTTTAATGAATCATTTAGGTCACTTTCTATTGGGCCACTAATTTTAAAATGCTAGGACACTGAACATCTGGAGAGCATCACTAAAAATTAATGGAGTATTTTTAAACAGCTTTCATTAGGTATGATTTCATACCATAAAATTCACCCAGTTCAAGTGTATAATCTAATGGTTTTTAGTTAATTTACTGAGTTGTGCAGTCATCACCACAATCCAGTATTGGAACATTTCCATTACACCATTCTTAGTCACTCCCATTCCTACCCTTGGACCTTGGCAAATGCAGATCTGCTTTGTGTCTCTATAGAATTTCCTATTCTAAACATTGTATATAAATAGAATAATATAATCTGAGTCTTACCTGTCTGGCTTCTTTCACTTAGCGTGATGTCTTTCTGAGATAATTCTGTGCCGTACCGTGTAGTGTGTCCATTCATTCTTATTGATTCATTCTGTGCCCCTGTACGTATTCCATTGTATCTGGTTACCAGTTGGTGAAGCTTTAGGTTGTTCCTACTTTGGGGCTACAGGAATAATGATGCAATGTACATTCACATCTAAATCTTTGTGTGGAATGATGTTTTTATTTCTAATGTGTAGACAACTAAGAGCGGAGTTGTTGGGTCATATGATAACATTATATTTAGCTTTTTTTAAAAAAATACTTTTTCATAGTAACCATACTCTTTTACATTTCTGCCAACAATATATGACTTCCCAGTTTTTCATTCTTGCCAACAATTATTATTTTCTCTTTTTTTTTTCATTAAAGTCTAGTGAGTGTTCAGTGATATCTTACTGTGGTTTTAATTTGCATTTCCCTGATGACTAATCACAATGAACATCTTTTCATGTGGCCTTGAGGAAATCTGACTGTTGGCTGAGGATGACTTTTGTTTGCAAAGGAAACAAAAGAATCAGCCAGATGGATAAGACAAAAACTAGAAGAAAGTGTGCCATGGAAGCCAAGGAGAAAAAGAGAGAAAGATTAAAAATATTAATGCTACAGAGAATCCAAGAAAGGAAGGGATTGAGAAAAGCACGTCAGTGTAGTAAGATGGGATGGACTTAATAACTCACTTGATGGAATGAGGTGGGCTGAGATCAGACTAGAGAAGGTTGAATCATGAATAGAGTTGAGGAAAGGGAGAAAAAATAATCTAGACAAATTTGAGGAGTGTCATGTTGGCTGTAAAGGGAAGAAAAGAGATTCCCTGGAAGATAGGGATATAGGCTTGAGAAACAATTTTATTTTCATGGGTGAGATTATATAAAATATTTTAGGAAGAATATATGGAAAGGAAGGTATTGGTTATATAAAAGATAAAAAGGATCATATGTAGTGTCACAAAGTTATTCATTTATTTAGCATATACTAAGTACTTAAAACATGTATAGTGAAGTATTCCTTGGTAAATACTGTGAATCAGTTTCCAAATAGGTATTTCTCAAGTGTAAAATGGCTAAATTAATAATATTATTGAAAGTTATTCTTTTAGAAAGTACTATATTCCTGTTAACATGTTATTCATGCCACCTAGTAAATTACTTCTCTCACTGGAAATATGTTTAAATCACCTGAGGTGACTGTTTCAGACCTGACTTTTTCCTTGTTCCAGTTTTCTATACCTGTGGAGTCCTCCAAGAAAAAGCCTTACCTGAAATAACTCCAATGCAGCCATTTTTTTTTTCACCTAGCTTTTAAACCTGACAGATGAGAGGTTAGTGATATCATAACTATTCCTCCAGTTCTAGTTTACAAAATGTAACTTCTCATCCATGACCTGGTGCCTTCACTTAGGGAATCTGAATCATTTCTATTAGTCCTTTCTGTTCTATATTCAGAAGATAAATTAACTGGGGAGGAGGCAGAGTCAGTTTAGGTGCCTGGTCTTCCTCTTCTTTGCTATTGGGAAGATGAAGGGGAAAGACAATGTCTCCCAAATATCAAGTCCTTTCTTAGTTACGATTATGTTTTTAGAGCAGCAGTACACCCAGCTTAAATTTTAAAAAGCTCTTTTCCCAGTCTAGGGAATGAGTTGAATGAGACGTAAGCAGAAAATGGCTGGAACTTGTTGGAAACGTTGGCTTTCCTAATTTAGATGCTGAGCATACCACAGTGCCTTATCCTTCTCCACGCCTGCGACATGGATGTGATAGCTGTAGTAGCAGCAGCAGCCAATATTGAAACCATGAGGAAAGGCCATGAGAATCGTCATGGATACACTGAATGTAATATAGCAAATGCCTGTCTGGAATGTACAGGGTTTTTTGCACGAGGAGACAACCACCACCACAATCTTAAACTACTGTTTATTTGAGCTTTCTTACTTACAGTCAAACAGACTCTAACTTAGAGAATGGCAGACATTTTCTGAAAAGGGCCAGATAATAAATATTTCACACTCTCCAGGCCATGTTAGCTGTGCTACAGTTCCTCACCTCTCATAGCACAATGGCAGCAGGAAACAATACACAAGCAGGGTGCTGCTCTTTTCCAGTGAAACTTTACAAAAACAGGTGGAGAGTTAGATTTGGCCCATGGGCCATACACCCCTGTTCTAACTGATAACTGGTGAGACTGAGAACATTGCCTACTTTCTACTTATGTCCTAGTTAGTTTTTGAGGTGGTTATTTCTTGGTGACTGGAGACTCCTTAAGAATAAAGTTAAAACTTCATATTTGGCAAAAGGAGAGGGGCAGATTACAAGCAAAAGTTAATTAGGTTTCGTCTCTGACTAAGAGACACAAGAATGTTATAAAAATTCAGGGAGATCTCAATTCCTGTATTGAAAAAGCTGCGTTCAGTAGTAACAACACACACATTTTATTCATTGTATTTTTTTCTTTTGCATGATTACTAATATTAAAACAATTGTTTTCAATACTTTTTCTGTGCAAATGTACAATATTTTAACAACTATTTGAGTCAAATACATGTTTATAGGATGGCCTGGCAGTCTACAATTTATGATATTGTTTCTGCGGTAGATAAAGCCCAAATTACAAACAACTAAATTACAAATTAACTTTTGGAACCAAATTTACTCATAAATTGACAACTCTTTCTACACATAGCTATTCATTATAAGCCAGATTTTCCCAGGCATATAAGTGATTCTTGGGCATTAATTGGCTACTTTAGGAAGCTGCATTAATTTTCTTTTGGTACTAAAATCTTAAATAGTGAATTAATGCCACATTGCCCCATTGGTATCATACAATTTGGGGAATTTTAATGCCATTTTCATTGATGCCTAACTTCCTAGGAAGTAGCTTATACTTTTAACAACTTTAAAATACAAGTGCAAAGTGAATCAAAATATATTTAGCAGACTATGTTAAACTAAATGCTTAATTTTATTAGGTTCTTGCAGCAAAATAATAAATCTTGACTGGCACTGAGAACTCATTATTAAGCAACATGAATTTTTTAAGTCTATGTACATTTGAGGTGAAATGTATTCAGAGTACCTGGAACAACTGAGATGATAACTTTTCCTAATTGTACCTTTTACATGGTGTCATGTTAGAGAGTCTTAAGCTACTTTGGGTTTCTTTCCTTTTCACCGCCTCCTCCTCCTGTTGCTGCTCTTCCATCCTTCTTTCCTCTTTCTTTCTTCTTTTCCTTCTGGAAAATTCAATTTACAATAATATGATAAAATTAGTTCTGAGGAGCACCAGAATGATGGTTTTCGGGACAAAAAAAAAAATTGTAATGACCAAAACCACCAATGAGGAAAATCTCTGTGAAAAAAAATACTTTGAAATCATATTTAAGAAAGTAAGTTGGTTTTGATGCATGTGGGTTTTAAGCCTGGAAAAACTGCAATCAAAGACAACCCACACCATAGTAGGAGAAACAAAGGAGATAAGTTTAAAAAATAATAAGAAATAGAAGTGTGGGATTGATAGCAGTCCAAATACACTGGAATTCTTAATTCTCTTCAACTATTACAGGACATTTGAGATGGTATAAATGAATGGCATAATATGGAACTACCAAACAATTTTGGTATATTATGTTTTGAATTATATCAACTTGAACGAATGACTATCACTTTATAAACAGATACATTCTCAATTGCATATCATATAATACAGTGACTGTCATTTTAAAATATATTAATAATAATTTGTAATTGTATATCGTATATCTTTAGTTTCATATATCCATATGCACACACATGCAGAGCAAATGTTTTATGAAACTATATTTATTACTATATATGAAGAACTCAGTTTTTAACCAATTTGATTTATTTTTTAAAATTTTGGCCACAATTTATTGCATTGATTTTACAGGAATGAAAAATTCTGGAGAATGGGAAAATATTGAGGAAATTATAAATGCAATGTAGTCACATGGTAAGCACACAGTTGGTGTTTAGTAATGCAGGTTTTATTTAAGTGAAAAAAATATAATTTATTCTGAATGTGTATCATTAGCACAATGTGTATGATTTGCCTATAAGGCAAATCTCACGTCTCCTTTTTCTTTAATTTTCTTCTCATGGATCCTGTTCTTAATAAACAGCCTATATGCAGTTTAAATACATGCCCTACTGTTTCTAAAATGTAAACCAAATGTGTGAATTTTCAAAATATTATAATATACAAGACAATATGATAAGCATTATATAGGTACTTAGGAAGAGGAACTAATATGCTTTCTTAATCACATCATGATATTTATCAATTTATGTTAAATTACTATATGTGTTATTGCATAGGAGAATCATTCATCCATTTCTGTGATACACACAATAGAATATAAATTAACCTTATCCAAATTATTACATTGATGTACATGTTGTAAGAAAATATAGTTGGCATCATATATAAAATATCTTACATAATTTAGATGTATAATATATAAATTCATGTTGTAAGAAACTGAAATAGAAATCTACCAAAATTATAATTTAAGATATCCATAGCATGGCATTTGGACTAAATTAACAACTCAAAAATTGTCAACTGAAATTGCAATATTTTTGTGATTAAAATACAACATATTTCTCTATAAAAATGTGTTACAAGATCAACAAAATGTGCATACCTGAAAATGTTACTCTGATGACCTGCAGAGCAGGTCAGTAACTAATTTGTGTGTGTGTCTCTGTGCATGTGTACATATTCTATTCCAGGGTTCATTTTATTATTAAAAAGGGGTCTGGCTGTGGGCCAGAGCTGCCTCATACTTCCTAATACATCGGTTTTATGAATATTCCATTATTAAGTTAAGGTCATAGCTATGGAGCTGGCCTTATACATAATGTAGCCTTTGGCTATTGATTCATGAAAAGTTAGACATGGAGCCAGATTACCTGATAGTCCAAGTATGAACATGATTTTTAAAAATTATTCAAAATACTAGTTTCCTCACCACTCAAAATAAAAGTTCTTTCATCTATATTTTTCTCCCTGCCCAATGTATATTATAACATTTTGAAAAGGGTTTGTATTGTTGATCCTTTTCTCATTCTGATAGTTATTTCATTTTCTTACAATGATGTATCTTTTCTAAATCACTAAACATTGAATTTTTACTGTTCTTTCTAGCTCTTACATATAAAATAGAGTATAAACTATATAAATTGGTTATTTACTGAAATTTCTATAGAATGAAAACTGTCAATATAATATTTAAAAGCTAATATTACCTGCATTTATTACAGATAGTGCTAGAATCCTACCTTGAAATAACAATTTATGTTTCTGTCAAAACTTCAGAAGAATTGTTCTCAAACCCAGCTGTACATCAGCTTTATCTTTGGAGTATCTGAAATATACTGATCCCTGAATCTGATCTTAGAATCAGAATGCTCCAGAATGGGTTCCAGATATCAGAAATTTTAATATGGATAAAGTCAGTATAGGATAATAATACATGAACTTTTTGTGGGGGGTAGCAGGAATCCTTACCTTGTGCCAGGAATGATTTTAAATATTTAACCTGCATTTATACATTTAATTTCCATATCAATCCTATTTATGAAATATATATTCTGATTATCCCTATTTTTAATTTGCAAAAACTAGGCACAGAGAGGTTCAGTTCTTTGATCAAGGTCACCCAGCAAATAAGCAACAGATCCCAGGTTCAAACCAATTAAGCTAGTTCATGGCCCATGCTTTTCACTCTTACACTTTTCTGCTTCTCTAAATTTTCTACCTTCAAGACGCATCAGAGTAGCCGAAGAGATAGACAATCATAAAATAATCAAATGCTGTATTGTGCAGTCACTCAACTATCAACATAATGAGAATTCTACTATATTAGATGAAGGAGAGGAAGAATGATTCAAGAAGTTGTTTTACTTAATGGTGGAGGTCACTAGAGAGAAAATCATGGGCCCAATTTTTGAACCTGAGTTTATGATTATCTTAATGATATAAAGTTATCTCTTGCAGATTGTAGATATGATACCTATATTCCTGAATCAGTTTAAATGCCTTGCTATACCAGTAGAACACTGAATTACAAATAACTTTTTGGCAACAGGAAAAATATTTGGGTTTTGTTTTTACTGCCTTCCAAGAACTTGTTGGCATTTGGTTTATATTTTTCTATATTATAATATTTAGTTTGACATTTAAATTGTGCATATTAATATTCTAATTTGTTCCCTGTACTAAAGTCTCCTAGAAGATAGGAACTGAGTGCTCATCCTCTTTGCAGACCATACAACTCTTTATTTACTATAATCAGTCATGAAAAATTATACATTGAAGGAATTAATAATGCAGCTCTCATCAGAAATCAGTAAAAATGTTATAGTGATCTTACCTTTTGGACATTTTAGTGTAACAGTGAAGGGTATTTAAGACTTATGCTAGAGTACTTGTAAAAGTCACTGCTATTCCAAATGTCATATGAAGATAGGTAGCTTGCACCAGAAAGAAAATGATCAAGGAAGGTGCAAAGCAAAAGAAATGCTCTTTCATCAAAATGGTCTTGCTAAGAAGAAATTGTCAGCTAAGCAACAATAAAAAAGGGCTCACTGATGTAGTCGATGTATTTGTTTGATACATAAGTGAATAGCATCTTTCACTTGCCCATGGAAAGCAAATGTTGCCTGACAGTTGACTGGTCACAGTTCATCATATTTGCCAATTATCAAGTTGACTGATGTGGATCAGCGTGGATTAAAGTGTTTAAACTGTCTTCCTCAAAGCTCAGTGGCTTTCCTGAATGTGGAGAAAGTGGCCCTCTTTGAAGCAACAAAGCCATTTTCTTGCCATGCTGTCTCCGTTAGCATTCCCCCTGTACAGGCACAAATGTTTTGAGCTGCCTCCACTGCCTTTACTCCTCTGTCAAAGTCAAACAGCAGAATATGTCGGAAGTGTTTGTTTTTTCCACTTAACACTCCATCTTTTTTAGCCCACAGATAGCACTGGCTTACTTCAAATCTGCAAAATGCAAGGCATATTCACAAACACAACATTGTCACTCCAAATGACAAACAGTAAACAAACTTCCAACTCTGCAGTGTTGCCATGCCAAAAACAAATGCTATGAACTTATGCATCAAACTAATACATCTGACACAATTCCCTGTCTTCTCTTAGAAGCTGCACTTTCAGTAGCCTGACTATACTCTGAGTGGCACTTCTCTAGAATATTTGTGATAATAAATTTATTTAACCCTTATTTTGTTTTCTAAAGCAAAAGCCTAATTGAGTTTTAACAATGACCACATTTTTGCCTAATCAGTTCATGTAACCTTACTCACCTATTTTTATCTGTGGGCATGAAACTGCTCTGAAATATTATTCTTTCCTTAGATGACTTGCTAATTAGTTACCAGGCTGCCAGCAGTTTCATTGTATCAAAATTTGAAAGATAAATTTTTAAGAGAAAAGTCATGCTTATTGATAAGGGGTTTGGTCAAATAAGTCATGGCACATTCACATAAGGGAATATTACAAAACAGCTGATAAAAGAGTGATGTAAATCTATATGGATTAAATGATATAAATTATAAAATACTTTGTAAATGAAAAAATATGATTCTAAACTACACTATTGACTATTCATGTAAAAAGCATATATTTGTATTTACATAGACTATTTCTGAAAGGATCCCAAAGAAATTACTTCCAGCTGTTGCTTTAGGTAAACATACCTTTGTGACATGGGAACTAGCTTGAAAGAGAGACTCAATTTTCATCCCTTTGTATTTTGTTTTTTAATTTTGTAGTAAGTATGTGCATTTGCCATTTTTTAGAGTGATTTTAAAAATCTCTGCTCAGCTCAACCTCTTCTGGTATCTGCAGTTTTAAGACTACTTACTGAAGAGAATCCTAAAGGTCTTTTCACCTTTATATCCCTCAAACCTAGTGTCCTGGCACATCATAGATTCCCAATAAATATTAAATGAATGAATGACTGCTTGGATTTTCTTCTAGTATCTGTTCTTGGGAAGTGCCAGAGCCTAGAATTATTGCAGTGTAGTTGAACAAAACTGGGAATTAGGACTTTAAAAACATGGATTAAATCTAAATCTGCCCCTTTCTGAGACGATGCTACTTAATTTTTAAAGACTCAACTTCTTCACCAACAAAATAGAAAGAACAACAGTACCTACTCTGTAGGGTTGTAGAAAGCAACTAAAGAGTTCAAACACACACACACACACACACACACACACAGGAGAGTGCCAAAAAAATGTATACATATTTTAAGAAAAAAAAACTATAATAATATATACCAAAAGCCAAAAATGAATGCAAGTCACATTTTGACTTCTGCAATTACAAGAGGTACTTAAAGTGGTTACCATCAGCATCCAGACACTTCTGAATATGGAGAACTGAAAGTAATATTAGATAACATCTCTTAAAATATGTTTACATTTTTTGGCACCCCCGGTATATGTATAATTTTATAAATAAATGCTAAGCATCCAAAAAAATCCACAATGACCTGCATATAGTAATTGCCAAACAAATATTTGTTGAATAGAACTTAGCAGTAAACATCAGTATTACTTGTTGACTGAAAAGTAACACGTGTGACTCAATGTCAAGGGCTTCTTAACCCTTGTAAATTGTCCTATTAGGTCATCATTGAATTATTTCTTTGTGAATAAGACTAGTATGAATGAGACAGCTAATTCTGGGAAATTGCCTAATTTATGCCTCCTGTGTTCAAAATTATATCTTTTGTATATTCACAAGAATTCTATTAAAATAAAAAGGTACTAGGAATGACTAACCCTGTATCAGTTGATATTTTAGCCAGTATTTTGGCAGAGGTTAGGAGGAGTCCTAGTATGTATATTAGGACCAACAGCCAACAGTAGCCGTTTCCACAACTCTCACTTACAGCATTTTACTTAAGAGATTTTTTTGGGACGTGCTCACTCCAATCGTAATTACTAAAATATCCAAATAATCGGTTGCCGATAATCTAATGATAACAGAGAAGAAAATTAACTTTATTCTTAGAAAGATATATTGTCAGATCATTTTTTACAATCATTGTTTTAAAGAATAGGACTATTCTTGCTTGAAGAAATAGTAAAGTAGTAATGACTTTTGTTTTGATTACTCTACTGAAATATATTGATGTAACTCACATGTTTACTTGACTTGGGTCCTGCTTTGTCTGCTCAACTTTATAGACATTTTTCTCAGAACTTTCAGATTTTCTTATTCAAGTTGTCTTTTTTAATAACTGTTATTGAACTTATTTAGAAATATATTCTATTATATATTTTATTGCATTTTACATTTTGAAAAAAAGCATTATCATCCTAATTGGTGTGGTTAAGTAGGTAGCAAAGCAAATAACATAATTTAATTTTGAAGAACATTCATTCATTTCCCACTGATTTTTTTTTCAACTACTTATTATGCAGTGAAATGTATATTTATTTTAACCACAGATGATGCCTCTCTCTAACCAAAGATCATTTGACAGACATCTATCCCAAATGTATTGCTCATAATTGCTACAGACTCAATTGCCCCCAGTTCCTGTGCTTATTTTTTAAGCTAAAATTGTGTACTTATTGCTTATAATATTATTAGTGATCCTTTTTTTTCCACGTCCAGGAAATTGAAGTTCGGTGAAATGAAGTCTTAGCATTTTTATACATATATCTACATACCCTAGAAGTGGATTGCTATGTTACATGATACTACACTGGACCATGAATAATTATGGCCTAGTATTTTATTATTGAAATACATTTATGTGTACTTTATATATTTGTCCTGTAATGCAAAGATGAAACACTTGTGGGGAAGAGTAAGAAGGCTGAAAGTTGTTTATTATAAAATACTGAGCTCATAATCACACACACGTTTGTTATTTCAAAGGATTGCAAAAAATGATTTCATATTGATAATATATAGCAACAGAATGATAAGTGAAAGATGATTATTCTATTAGTATCAGGTTTTCCTTTGACTATATTTTAACGAGAGCTTCACTTTTACTTTCCGTACTTACCTAATGGTAATCTGACAAACGTCAGTAGGTTTAACAACGTGAGGTGCCTGATGAAGGGTCATTTCGTGTTTGTTGACCCATCTTGCTTCAATATATTGCTTAGAAATGCAGACATATTTTTCATCTCACTCTTTGTTGAAATTCAATTAGACCATATAAATGCAGGAAAATGACTGGTATACATGAATTACTTTTTCAATCCAAAATCAAATTCATTAACTTGATTAAAGTTATTTCCTATAAAATATTGTGTTTTGGATCTTAAACAAGATCAATATTCCTTGACTCCATGCTATTCCAACATAAAATTTGATATCACATCATTTAACCATAATATCACTAACTTTTTTTCACGGACTTCATAAAAATTTCACTAAGTCTACCTTTTTTCTTGACCAGATGCATTAGTTTTCTTTTTGCTGCCATAGCAATTAACCACAAACACTTAACAATTTAAAACAACACTCATTTATTATCTCACAGTTCTGTGGGTCACAAGTCTGGATACAGCAAGTTTCAGCTGACAGGCTCACGAGGCAGAAATCAAGTTATCTGCTGGTCTGGGCTCTTATTTGAAAACTCTGGGGAAGATCCACTTCCAAGCTTATTCCTGTTGTTGGCAGAATACAGTTCCTTCTCTTGCAGGACTGAAGTCTCCATTTCCATGCCTGTCAGCCAGAGCCAGTCTCCTCCTAAAGGCCGCCCCCATATCTCCTCGTGTTTCCCATGTGGACCCCTGTGACAACAGCAGGTTGACTCCCTCTCAGGATTCAAATTTCTCTGACTTCTGCAGCATCTCTGTGTGCTCTTAAGGGTTTATATGATTAGATCGAGCTCACTGGAAAAAAAAAATCCAGGATAATCTTTTTAGTTTAAGGTCTATAACCTCAATTACATTTGTAATGTCACTGTTTTCATGTAATTTGCATATTTACAAGTTTTAGCGATTAGGGGATAGACATCTTGGTGGGACATTCTGCCTACTCTGGTATGTTTTAAAATTGTCGTTTTTCCCACTTCATGCTAAGAAATGTTCCTTTACTTATAGGTAAGCTTAACATGTTGGGGCGGGGGGAGCAGAATGTAGCCCTTATGAATAAAGTCCATTCTGTAATTTAAATATATCTTTTGTAATTGGATTTTAGTTGGAAATTGATTAAGATCAAAGACCACGTATGAGTGCTTGAAGCTTAAAATCTGTAAAATGCTGATTGGTTCAGGTCTGTACATAAACCCACTATTCTTGTGACTGATTATATTTTTCAATTCAAAGGCTTATACTAACAAACCCATTCCACACATTCACTTTTCTGCCTGTCATTAGACTTTTGCTTTTCTGTTTCATCAGTTTTATCAACTTTGTTTTTATGCTGTTGCGATTTACTGCTTTGAACTGTGGAAACCAATTTTGAATTTCCTAAGATCGTCTTTCACTGTATTTGTGATGATTCCAAATATGATTAATAATGTGCTTCATGGCTTAGTCTGTTTTATATTTTGTTTATTTGTTATATCTTATGTCCCTGATAGATCTTGAAGACCTTTAAGGGCAAAGAAAGTTCCACCGGTTTCTAGTTGAAATTAATTTTTATATTTTAATATTCCTAGAAACTGAAATGAGAAATAAGTCTGTTAATCATTTGCTAGAAACCCTATGAAAAATTAGTGTCAAAAAAACTCCTCTTCATGTAGTATTTATTTTTCTACATTTTCCAGTTCAAGAACTTTATGATTGGTGGTTACTATTTATTATCTTCATATCAATTCTAATTATAATATATTTGATTTCATTTTTATAGTTATGAAAATTATAATTTAAATGTCATAACACCTAATTCATTCTTAAATATGTATATAATTCAGTTGAATACGGTTTCTTTTCAGAAATGAACTTTAGATTGTAGTTAATTGACTATTTTGATGTAAGAGTGAGCATATTCATAGTGAGAGTGTTACAATGTTGTTAATTTAGTAGATGACATATATTAACCATAGAATGCATTGTATTTTAAGATTAGCATATCTTCTGCCACTTTAGTTTACTTTAATGTATAGCTTTATCTGAAAACAATAACCTTGTAGGAATCTGACTAGGCTAGAGATGTTATTTTTTTTCTAAGCTGTATATCCTGCGACTTGTATATTCTTTATGCCTAAGATATTGAAACTCGAGGGAAAATATAATCAGTTTTCCTGTACCAAATGTTGTATTTGAAGGACATAAGACAGTGATTTTTTCCTATCATGCAGTTTATCCATTCTCAAGGGCCATGTGCTAGTACTTGCGTTTCTGAACCTCTTAAAATGTGTGAGTTGATATAGTATCAGCAAGGGATTTTTTAAAAAAGAAATAAACAAGAAATCAAGAGTATAGTCACAGACACTGCTCCTTATACAAGAGAGAAAATACATTGTAGCATACGGTAGTGTTAGCATTGTGATATGAGTTTCAAAATATATATTTCAAATGTATTTTGAGGCACCTTTCTTCTAATCCTCAATTACTGTAGTTTTATTGGTAAATTAGTTTCAAGGATGAAATCATGAATGTAATTTTAGTTTGTAACTTGCAAAAATTAAGTCTTGTTTTATATTTAGGTCTTGCTTTGATATATCAGAAACTAAATGAGGTAGATTTATACCCCAAGACTTTTTCATAACTTGAGGAAATCAACGTCCCCTGCCTCTTTTCCTCTACTATTTAGGAATAGAAGCCAAGCAAAGTGTCTTACAGTTTTACTTATGCTGAAAGTCACATTACGCTTTGTGTGATATTAGAAAGAAACCTAGAGATTTACACAACCTAGCTCTGTAACCTATTTCCTGCCAACCTGTTTTCAAGTGGCACACATAAATCATAAACCCTCCTAAGAGACCGGCAGCCCAACTGGCTAAGCCAGTGTGTTGACCATTGATCACAATATTCTCACCTGTGCTGCTGCATTCAATTCTTTTTACTGGTCAAAATATAATTTTTGAATGATTTCACTAAGGAAGTTTACACTATTAGAGATTATGTGTCAACTGGAATCTCATCTCACAATTAATTGTTTTTGTGTCCAATCCATACCCTAAGAAGCAGCTCTTGAACGTGGCAGTCTGCTGAGATATGCTAAGCATGATCCGGGTAGAGAGACATGTTGCTTTAGAGACAATTTCTTCCTTCCCGCATATATTCAGGTTTCAAGAATTGTGACAAAAATTAGATGTCTTATTAGAAGTCAGCTTCGTTGAAAACACATCAGAAATACATTTTGTCTGTAAACACGGTTTGTTGAGTATTTCAGCTGCACCCCCTCAAGGGAAAGTTGTCCCACTTAATCTGCCCTAGTTATGATTTTGTTAGTAATCTAGGAGGAAATGGGAATCACGCAGCTTCCGTGTCCTTCCTTCAAAATCGCCAAGCCTGAAAGAAGTGAAAAATGTGTTTTCTAGACATTGATACAAGAATATATTAAGAAGTAGAAGAAACAAAAAAAGCCAAAGGGATAAACACCGGAAGGTTGCTTCAACGGCTTTGGTCTCATATAATTGCTTTTCTGTCAGCAGGATTATTAACAATTTCAGACATATGAAAATTAAATTAACAGCCTGAAAATACTTTACAGAATGAGATAGAGCATGATACATGAAACATAATGACCCCACTGAAATTCAGCCAAGCCAGTGCAGCTACTCATTTAGACGGAGTAGACAACTAGTTAATCATCACTGAGCAAATTAGACAGAGCAAATTAGTTTGCTACATTCCACAGACTTAGCTACCAAAAAGAATATATGTCACTAATTAGAATGAAAGAACTCTAAGCATATTATTATCTATATAGAAAGAGAAAGCAAGATTGTAGCTTTGAATTGCTCCTTTCAAAGTTTGAAGCCTAGGTTACGTAGGTATAAATTACATGTGCAAGTCTGTATGTATATGTGTGTTCATGCACATATTTTAAGTAGCAATAGCTTTCACATTTCTTTGCGTCTTGACTTTGGAAAGTGTACACTTTTTTCCCAAGGTTACTTGGATTTCTTTGGGGATACACACACATAAAATGAAACATGAAAACATTTAAAAAAGTATAATCCCTCTAATTGAAGAGTCAAGTAGCCATTTCATAGACTTTTTCTTGCATAATATTATTGTTTTAAGTTTTTTATTGCTTTTGTATGTGAAATAAATATTTGGACTTAGTTTATCACTGGAGATTAATCTGAAATCATATTTTCTAGCCTTAATTAGTATTCATTTGCTTAATTGTCATTCTCAGCCCCATCATTTCCATTTCTCACTAACTTGAACAATGCTATCTTCGGCTGTTTGCACTTTAATTTAAATTTCTATTAAGGTTTATGAACAGTAATAAGGTCCTGTTTGAATATTCATTAGCTTCTGAATTGTGAGCTATGAAAAGGTGCTTTCTTTTACCTTAATGAAACTGGCACAGCATGGGACTGATCAGTTGTGACATTTGATTTGAGGCATCCAGTGAATTTTCTCATTGTTTATTGACACATCTTGTCCAAACAGCTCCCTCGCAAGTGAGCGGAGTAATGAAGGAGAGAGTGCTGCAGCGGAGTGTCGAGCTTTCCTGGCAGGAACCAGAGCATCCCAATGGAGTCATCACAGAATATGAAATCAAGTATTACGAGAAAGTAAGTGCTAAAAGCAGCTGAAATGTACAACACTGTGCAGTGTGTCTCATGTCATCCTACTGTACTGTAGACTGAAGTTGGTCATTATGCCAACTATTTGGAGCTCCTTCAAACTTGGTAGTTAATTTAAGCCATTCTTAATAACCATCTCTCTGAATCTCTGGCTCATCATTTTAATTGTGATTCCTGTGTATTAAGTTTCTGTGTTATACAAAGGAAAGTGTTGTATCGTATATATTCATTACATTTTTGATATTATAATAGTTAGATGTAGGATGTTTGAGTACCACAAACACAACACAGTGCAATGCATTTTTGAATTTTTTTTTTTTTTTTTTAGTATGTCTGGTTGGGCCCTTATTGGATTGTTTAGTTTATGTGGTTTCAGTGATAATGGTGGTACCCTCAATAATTTAGTAATTTGAAATAATAAGAATCTTTTTCATAATGAATATGCAGTATTATCCAGACTTACAAATCAAATGATTTTTTTTTTTACCGCTTTAAATGCTTCCTGGTGTTTATTTTTTAAGTGTTATGCCAATCATTTCTACCACTTCTTTACACCTCTCGCTCCAGGAAAAATAGTATGGCTAAAACCCAAGTGCTGCCTTTTTAATCTCCTTATAATGGCTAAATTTTAGTAAATAGTGATATATCTGAATGTATAAGTGTATGCATTTCTATCTCATTTGGAAAGAGAGAAACCTTGCTCACAAATCGTGATTCAAAACCTTACCTCACAGAAAGACTTGGTTCAAGGTTTGAAAGTTTGAAACTATTACTATCCTAGTAATAGTAAAAAGTGTTATTATTATTGGCTTAACTGAGTTGGCTGAAGTGCTGTAATATATATATAACCATTTTAGCCATTTAGACAATTACAAAACAAGGATCTAAAACTTTGGAAAACCTTTGGTGTTGAGTTAACTTGATTGAATAAATTGAAATGTAAATAGAACATTGATAATAGATACAATTGTTTTCTTTGAAGAAAAATAAGATTTGTTTTGATGTTTCAAATATTTCTGCTTATTATTTACAGTATGAATTCATGACCTCATGGCCAATGTTGCATTTTATATGCCTCCTTTCTTTTCCTATCAAATGTTTCAGAGGGGATCATTCTTTTTAATGCTGTTTTTGTTATATCTATGTTTTCCTGTTAATGCTAACAGATATAGTCTCTGCTGAAATTATATCAAATTTCAAAAAGAAAAAGCTCATTTGAAAAAATGAGTTAGGTTGTAAGAGTAAAGTTTATCACAATGTACTCTGAAATATTTTGCAAATTTTTACCCTGAAATAAATCTGTTCAAGTGAATTTTTTTTTTTTTTTTTTTTTTTTTACAAAACAGAAACAGAATGTGTCTGCATTGGCTAAATTTGCAAATTAAACTACTATTAGAAGACAATAATAGTATTGTATTGCATTTCATTGTATGTAAGCATGTCATCATTGTGTTCTCTGAGTAATACCTGTGTCTTTTATTTTAGATAAATATATATAATATAAAATATATGTATATATCATTTTAGAAATTATTATAATGTAGGTGATGACAGATCAATTTCATTAAAATGAGTTTAAGTATATTTTTATTTACTCTTTTGCAAATATCAGTGTGAAGGGAAGTCAAACAACCAGGCTGACATTTTAAGATTTCAGTGAATAATGTTGTTGCCAGTTAAAATTGAATGCATGTTTTTATTATAAACCATATAAGAACTATCTAAAAATTGTATATTTTGAAATGTAATTCTTTAACTTTTATTAATAAATAGCCTATGATGATCACATCAGTAAAGCTTTACATTTTTATTTACTTAAATATTGTTTTGATGGATTTTTTTGTATGCTTGAATTTTTATATTTATTTCAATCTTAAGCTTATGTATGTGTGTACATAAAATATGTTCGCTGATAGGATGAAAACTGATAATAAAATATAACTTTATTATTTTAATAAACTCTACAAGCCACAGTTTTTACACCTGAAAAATGAAAAAAAAAGAAATATGTGATGTTTAGAATATTGTGAAACCAGAAATAATATATTTTGAATTTTATTGGTAATTTTAATTTTAAAATAGTTCATTAAATACTACATCACAGAGTTGTTTTATTCTGTGAGAAATGCAGTTTTTTGAAAATAATTTGTATGTTAGTGCAGTGGTAGTATTAACTGAATTTCTTGATTTAGTAACTTTGTTAACTTTTAGTTTTTTGCTTACTGAATAACATTTAGAAAAAAACAAGAGGACTATATTATTACATGATGACCTCTACTAAACCATAGATTTGACAGGTATACCCATGTTTTGACCAATAGAAGAGTATATTGCATTATGACTAAATAGTTCTTGACACGATGCCCTGTCCCAACAAAACAAAAACATCATAAATATTTTAACAAAATTACTTCTCTTTACATTTATAGAACAAAGGCATGTGTTTCACATTTGCATTTTATATTACCTTAGAAACAACTCAATGTTTTAATGTTCTACAAGGTACAACATCACCTCTACCAAAAAACAATGGAGCAAATTAAAATAAGTTGCCAGAATTGACTGTCAAATTGTCTGGTTGCAATCACAATTAAATATTTTCTATAAACATTGTTTCTAGGATCAAAGGGAACGGACCTACTCAACAGTAAAAACCAAGTCCACCTCAGCCTCCATTAATAATCTGAAACCAGGAACAGTGTATGTTTTCCAGATTCGAGCTTTTACTGCCGCTGGTTATGGAAATTACAGTCCCAGACTTGATGTTGCTACACTAGAGGAAGCTACAGGTAAAATGTTTGAAGGTAATTACACCTTTGGTTTGGATTCTTACTCTCAATAACTCTAGCATTTTTTTTCAGTATTTGTGGGTGCTGATTTGCATCACGTAATTTATACATATAAAGATAAATATATGTGCACATATATGTGTACTTTTTAAAAAATGTTTATGCTGTTTTAACATTTGCTGTTGTGTTTAGTGGTTTTATAAGCTTGTGACTTAAATTAGTCTATTTAACCCATACTGGGTTTTTTAGATTTTTTTTTTAAGATGAAGTTAGAAACAGATACAGGACTTGTTCACTTTGTGTCTTGACACAAGGTGTTTTTGTAGTCCTCAGACTCATCTTATGCTATGTGTCCATCCAAGCTGTTCCTTCACAGAAACCCCCAAATGAAACCAGGATGTATCCTGGGGTGAACAAGAGAAAGATGGCATCTAAGAACCTGCGTTAATTTAAGCTACTTGCCCTTGAGCAATGATTTCAAAAAATTGGAGTTCAGAAATCCTTAGAACTTTAATTTCTTTTTATTTTTGTCATTTCTCTTTTTGTTTTTGTTATGGAATACTTCAGGCATACTAAAGAATATATTTAATGTATACTTGAACTATAAAAGAGATAATTAAATGAATATCCCGGTACATATCACTCAACATAGACAATATCTTTGAAGCCCCTTTATTATTTTATTGATGTTTTATAATGTAACAAGAGTGTAGTAAAAACACATGTATATATATCAAATAAACAGATGTATTTGGGGATACATGTCCCAGTTTATTGTCAGAGTGCAAGTTCAGAAGACCTTGAGTACCACTGCTGGTTGCTCTTAAGCTGGGCTGAGGTTCCAATGAGTATTTTGATATTTTGGAGTTTGTTATTGCTCCTGATGTTACTACTTAGACACGTGGTTGATGCCGCTGTTACCTCTTTTCCTTGCCAATCCAGCATTCCTCCAAAATTCTAAACAAAAGTTAGTTGCAATAATACGACTTTCTTTCCTGAATTAAAAAAAAATTAGCAAATTAAATCAATAAAATTTTGATCAGATAAACTTATTTAAACTGTAGAGAAAGATTTGTATAATTTTTTTTTAAGTAGGTCAAACTGATAAATATCCTCTGCATTAACTAATGTTAAGCCTGCTAACAGTATTCCTCTTTCAAAATATTTTTGTTTTATTTTTAAATAAATCTGTAATTCTCAGACTACAAAAACTAAAAAGTATGTTGAAATCAATTGAAATATAGATTCTTTTTCATAGCATTATAGACCTAAGGGCATCAATTTAAAAATTCACCACATAATTTGGTGTGATGAATTTAATGCCAGCATTAATTATGGTTTTCCTTTTTAAGTGAAATGCATAAGACCAAGAAGGAGAGTATCTAAGTTTAGAGGCCCTCAAAACATTAAAGCAGTTTAAGTTAAGATTTCAACATTTAAGCATTTTAGTGGTTTGTGATAAAATGTACTCTAGTAGTTTTCAACTTAGACCTATGTCATGATATTACCTTGTGGTTTCAACTATAATAAGACATTTCAATGATGTTTTTAATACTCTCATGAATAATTTAAACTTAAATTAGAAATGTCATTTATTTTATATGTACCTAAACACTTCTTATCATTTAAGCACTTAGATTTCAAAGTTTTCAAAGTAAATTTATGCCTTTTCCTGACTTTGTAAATTGAGAATATTGGACCAAACTATTATTTACTGAGTGCTGAGAATTACAGATATTATTTTCATTATTTGAGATGAAGCAGCCAGGACCCAGAGATTACTCAAAGTAGTGGACCCTGAAGGATAACATGAAATGATCGTTAAGAATGGATTTTTGAATTCAAGTTTGGTGGTTTTTATAATGGAAATATTCTCTCCTACTGGAATGTAAAGTTGATGAAAGAAGGATCCATACCTTCTTATTTTCTTGCCAGTGCCTGCTGTGGTTTTTGGCACATAGAAGCCACTGAGTAAAGAAGCAATGAGTGACTTCTCAACATAGATCAGATTATCAGTATCAATGGGTGCTAGCAGACAGCTGCCTGGTTTCACATCCCAGCTCTGCCATGTCTTGTTTTGGGACTTCAGATGATCTAGTTTTCTGGGCCCAAACTACTGGGCTAGCAGTACTTAAGTCATAGGATTTTCTGAGGATTAAATAAATTAATATACACCAAGTGCCAAGCATACTACCTAGCAAGGAAAAGTATCGAGTGTCAGCTCTTATTATTTAGCACAGCCATTCCTAAATGATTTGTCTCAGGAACCCTTTTGCTATTAAAAAATGTTGAGGACTCCCCAGAAATATTTTGTTTAAGTGAACTATATGAAGCAATATTTACCATATTTGAAATTAAAACTGAATCCTTAAAAACACAAGTACACATTTTATTAGCCATCAAAGTGATGGCATTATCACGTGTCATATACCTTCTGGAAAACTCACCTGTGCTCCTGTGAACAAATGTGAATGAAAAAGACAAATAACATCTTCTTATTATATGAAAATAATTTTGACCTTGCACATTCCCTGCAAATCTCTTGAAGAACTATCAAGAATTCCCAGACTAGCTTTTTAAGAACCATTGAATTAGCACAAGGTACTGTGCTAAGAATTAGAGATGTGAGAAACACATGGCAGCACTGGTGCTCCCTATTGAAAGTTTAGTGAAAGAAGGACAGATTCTCCCACACAGTTAAGCAGAGTACATGGCCCAATGTTATCAGTGTGTCAGGGAGCAGTGACTCTGTGCTAGGAAACAAGGCAAGAAACAGGATGTAGCAGAAGAGGTGTCACCTGACTACTGTAAAGAGAAGTATAACAGTCTATTCCATTGCACATACATCCTAAAATCCTCTTCTATGCCAAATCAAATGAATTATGGTTATAGCCTTTACAAATTACTTCTAAAATGTGTTAGCCATGAAACAGATGAAAATATTAACGATAATGTCAACTATGGAAAGATTAAAGCATGACCCTCACTACATATCAAAAATGTATACATAAATATTCACAAATTCTGATTTGCCATTCACCTGAGTTCTGTTTTCTCATTAAAGTTCTGTCTCTGAAACCAAGGGAAGAACTGAATCTAAGAGAAGCAAACAGTTAGACCCATGGGACACACTGATTGAATGGAAAGAATTTCTACACATATGTGTATAATTTTTTCCTTCCTCATGCATAATACTACTCCATTCTTTTTCCTCTCTTTATATATATACAGGTTTAAAAAAACACAATCAAACCAGACAAACACAAATACTTGAAGTCATCTTTTTCCTGTTATATAATAGGCTGTAATTCAGAAATTAAAACATGAAAGTTGTTTTCTTCCTGTGTGTGTGTGTGTGTGTGTGTGTGTGTGTGTTTAACCTTTGCTTAGTTCCCTCAGGGAGCAAATCAGCAGGTGGTAAATTAGGGAGTGTGTATAATATCTTTGTTCAGAAACAGTCTACTAGACCAGAGCTACTTTTATTGTTTTTCAATACAGGAGCTATCTTTTGTTAGCATGGGAAAACAAAATTAAGGTATAAGTTGTCAAAAGGAGACAGATATAAACTAGAGAAAGGCCAATCCGAGAAAAAAAAAAACCTTTATGCTACCCTTTGAGGCAAGATATACACTGCCTACATGTCATTTACTGCACTAGAGACCCAGTCCCTTGCCACCAACAAGAAAGTCGTTTTTTCCATCTTGCCTTAAATTGAAGATTACAGCTATTGATTGTTTCAGAATAAGCAAATTATATTAGTTTTCTCATTATATATTACATGATATTTTCAACTTGATCATTTATTGGAATATACATTTTCATTGTTTTATGTCTTTGATGATTTTATGAAGTCTGTACTGGTATTGAAAATATTATACTCTGCGGTAAAATATGACAATTGTGAATCACAATATAAATAAAACTTCACTCCTTTGGAAAAATAGCAGTGATAAGTTCATGTCGCTTTGAAGAGTTCTGAATTGGAGGCTGTTTTAAAGGACACGCAAACATGTACTTGTTCCCAAAGAGACTCTCAGAAAGGTTCAGCTGAGCTTGCGTTAATGAGCAGAGAAGAATCACTTAGTATTGTACAGGAAGTGTCTGCAATTAGATAATGATAAAGTGTGTTTTAAAATACTTGCAGAGAGTTTGCTCTTTCATAAACAGGCAAGCTACTCTGCAATCTTAAACTATGAAATGTGCTTACTGTATACTTTAAGAAAATTAACACCAGCAGTACAGCTCATCTTGTTCCTGAGTTATAGTGCACTATAAATGATGATGTTTTACTAGGATTCCATGATACTTTTTATCTAAATTGATGATATGAGAAATAAAGCATTCAATATATATTAAGGTGCTTAAAAAATACACGGGGTACATAGAAAAAAGGACACTGAATAATCAAATGCCTCGCTGAGCAACAAGTAGGGACTTAGTAGTACTTGCAGATCAAATGTATCTCTCTCTTGATTCATAGCAGAGCTTTCAACAACAAAGTAGGGGGATACTCATTCAATACATCTCTTATAGCTAAGAAATGGAAAATGTAAGAAAGTATTGCCCTTACCACTTCTTTAAAAGGCAGAAATAAATATTTATTTAAATTTCTTACAATGTACATTTTATTTAAATTAGAAGTGGGTTAAATGGAATAGATATCTCTTATTTTAGCTTCTTGCATGGTATCAAGCGTTTCTGAGCCTGTTTCCTCTGTTTCCAGCTACAGCCGTCTCCAGTGAACAGAATCCTGTTATTATCATTGCTGTGGTTGCTGTGGCAGGAACCATCATTTTGGTGTTCATGGTCTTTGGCTTCATCATTGGAAGAAGGTAGAACACAAAGTTGTTCTAATTTCTAACATAAAGTGCAATGATTTTCCAAAATTATATTAACTTAATGCTTATTGGTTTTATATTTTAGAATTTAAAATAGTAGTTGCAAACATTATTTGATATAAAATATTAAAGGTCAGTAAACTGTCATTCTAGCAAGATCAAAATACAGTATGACTTTGCCCACTGCCTTCAGTTTAATGAGAATGTATTATAATTTCTATTGGGTGAATTCGTGTCTATTATTTTCAGAGTTGTTTTCATAGTAAATGTAATATGTACCTAGGTAAATATTTATTTTATTATTAAAATAAAAGTTTGTGAAAACCATTTGAAATCTGGATTTTTTTCAGAAAGAAATGTGAGTAAATATTCACCCATGGAAATTTTTTGTGTTTTGAATCTTGTGGATTCAAATCTTAATTTTGCGAATTCAGTCTACATTCACAAATAATGCTCTTTTTGCATTGTCTCACACAAAGAGTTTATTTTCTGTGTCTTTTAAAAGTATGTGAATTACTATATTATTTACAATATGAATTCATAAATATGAACAGGAAGTTTTTGTATTTAGTTTATAATTCTAAATAGTATGTTGTTAGATAACTCAGGTACAGTGTACTGAATTTTAAACGTATAAAGTAAGATCACTGATTGAGAGTGTCACAAATTTCCTTTTTTCCAGGCACTGTGGTTATAGTAAAGCTGACCAAGAAGGAGATGAAGAACTTTACTTTCATTGTAAGTGTTTAGCTTTTCTTTATTATCATGTACCCCTATTAATACAGAAAGCTGGTTGTTAGTCTTTAACACATTCCTCATGCATCGTGCTTGAAATTTTATACTGAGCACAAAATGTTGCTTTAAATCAATTGAACAAGATGTTCAGAACAAAAATCATGTGATGTGAATTTGAAAAAAACACAAACATATATTCAGAAATGTCATATAAATGCAGGATATTCAGCTGCTTTTACATCACAGTTTTTCCTTTGGCAAACTTTGCCCAAGTGTTTCTTACCATTCTAAGAATAATCCATTAAATGTTGCATGTGCCCATGCTCTAGCTAAGGAATGCCATTTCATAGTATAAGGATAGACCCCCTTTGTAAGTCCAGTGAGTAGTGCCACCATGAAAGGCTAAGGAGCCTCCTTCTCTTCGGCTGCTATAAATTGTCAATCACTGATAGATATTTCATAGGATATAAATGGTATAATAATGGGATCAATCCTCTGATTTTTTTACTGTGGATTTGAGTTAGCTGATGCTTAAAAGTTCATTTTGTAAATCATATTAAGAAGAGCGCTTAGGGACTCAAAGAAAATAGATGCCCATTTGCATTCATCTTATTCTTGTTGCAATGCGAATGGCAAGTGAAAATGAGAGCCATGCAAGTGATTACTTTATGTAGGCAAAACAAAACCTTACAATCAAATTATTTCATTTCTGATAATCCTGTTCTTGCCCAAACCCATTATTCACATTTTTTAATTCTTGAAAATACTAAAAACCAATTTGTATTATTTTTATAGTAGCTATAATCTTTATTAAACATTCTCGTGCAAGATAAATTTCTTATGACATAAGAATTATACATTTTATTGTGTCATGTATACATTTTATTGTGTCATGTATCAGATGGATAATGTCAATATCTAAGATTTTGCCATTATCCATCCTCAAGTCATAAGATTATCGAAGCATCAATTTGGAATTTCTAATTTATTTTAGAATGTTTTTAGACTTTTTTAAAACGCTCAAATGAAAATGTGTGGTTTAAATACACAAACTGTAAATGCTGCTATCATTTCTAAATTTTTTTAGTGTATTTGTATTTTTGAATCATCAGCTACATTGACTTTAGTTTTCAAAAGAGAAGTGTTTTTACATAACATAGTTCCAAATTGAATATGATAACTACTGAATGCAGGAAGGACATATGGGGACTACAAATTACTACAGATTAAAGCTAAAGGTATTCTCAGAGGTGGCTTTATCATCAGGTTTAACCTTCAGGGCTCTTACTGTCACAAACCATTTTAACACCCTGGGAGGGCCCTGGCAATTTTGTATATATAATCATATATTTTTTCCCTTGAAAAGGGTATCCCAAATTGCATAAGGTTCAAGCCTCACAAAACCTAAATCTACTTCTGATTTTGACTGAATATACGTGTTTCTGCACTCCACTTGGGATTATTTGATATGCTGTCAATGTCAGAGCTTCCTTTTATTAATCTGGCATTGATTTTCCTGAGGCAATCATTAGTGAATACAGCATTATAGGTAGTTTCTAGCTAGAGGATATACAGAAAAAAGTAGAGCTTACTTTTTTTTTTCCTCTTTCATGACATGAGCAAATATTTTTAATACTTACCCAGACAGGAAGGAGAAAATCAAAACTTGAATACTTAAATTTTTGTTTCCAGTGTAAAATGTTTATAGAAGAGTCTCATCAGACTATAGCTCCTAGAATCCCTGATCCTACCCATATGTGAATAATGTAATGCAATGGTAATCAGTATGTCAGTTTTATTTATTGAGTATATTTGAGACATCTCAATATTACCACATACAATAGTTTATTTGGTTTTAACTTGCAATCTAACACAGGAGGTAAATTGAAACATGGCTTATCCAAAATTTGTTATATAACCTTATGCTTAATTGTCATCACTCGGTTTTAATATTTTGATGCCATTCACCTTTTTCACATTTCACATCCAATTTGTAAACAGAAAAATATGTAGCTGCATGCCTTACTTGCTAATATAGATGAGATAAGCTTGCTATATGTAAACAGTTTTCATCTCTAGAGCAAAATATCAATGGGGGTTTTAAGATGTTTTCATGAGAAATGTAAATAAGATATTAAAACATAAAAAAGCTCACATTCAAATTGGAATATGCAGCAGACCAAACTATTCAGAAATTATGTCAATATTTTCCTTATTTTAAAACATTCACTTTTAAGTGAATAATGAAAAATAAGTACACTTAACATATCCTAGCCTGGTAAATTCTCGATATTTTTGAATTGCCCTTTCTCCAAGAATAGTTGTTCTTGTCATTTGATTAAAACCAGGCATATCATTTTATTTTTATAACTACTTAAAATACATAAAGTACAACAGTGTAGTCACCAGCTATTTACAAGTTGGTGTCCTCTTATTTCTTTAGCACAGGGACAATTTTCCTAGGTGCTAAGACACCAAATTGAATTTTTACAGAAACTTGAAAGCAACCATTTAACTAGCTTTCAGAGCACTGAGTTTAATAGAATGTCCAGTCATTTGTTTCAGGAGCCCTCAACTCTCCATGGTCCCAAGTGTTACATTTAAAGCTATAAACACAATGGAGGAGTTTAGTGAAGCAATTCCGATTTACATTTTGTTTCCTCCTACCATTTCTTCTAACAATGTCTTCAAATCCAAGCTGGGCAGTATTTCATGTTTTTATGCCAAAATAGCTCTGGCCTGTCAAAATGTTTTATGACAGCTTGAATAAAGAACCATCAGAGACCGGTTGAGATGCAGAAGGTTACCTCCAATCTAGCTCCCTTATCAAAACAAAACAAAACAAAAAACAATGAAAGAAAGAAAGAGAGAATAAAAAGGGAGAAGATGGCTCATTCTCCATCTGCCTGCCAATCTAGGAGGTTAACCTATTGTTTTCTTCCCTTCTCTCTTTTTCTCTTCCCCCTCTTCCCTGTACATCTTCTTCTCTCTTTTCTCCTTCTATCCCCTCTCTCTTTTCTTCTTGTGTTGTTTTTTTTTTTCCATGTTCAGCTTTAGTAACAAATGAGCATCTGTCAGTTTTATAAACTGCAACAATAATTGTTTAAGACAATCAATTTTGGATAAACAATCAACTACAGCAGAATAAATCAAGATTTTTAAATCCCATTTTCCTTTATACATTCTGCTTCTTTTTGTTATGTGTTTATTTTTAAAATATAATTTTGATTTAATGTGATGACATAAGCACAGTTAGGCTGCAGTGTACTATATAAAGAAATATATTGTTCTCCGAATAGTAAGATTTGATGAAAAGATTGTTCAGTGGCTTTGTTAAAACAATAAAGTTTTTTTGAGGATAGAGTGTAATTTTTTTTTCATTGCATTAATATAACCAAATATATGCCTATCTATCTTTGTCTTTTGCCAAATGATTAGATTTGGAATATATTATTGTAATTGAATTTTATTTAAAGTTGACATAGTATTATCTGTTCACTGCATGCTTCTGGGTGCATTTTAAGAAGATTTTAACTTTTAAGATGATTCTATGTTGTTTGCATTTTGACTACCTTTTGTGAGGCATATTGGCTACCTCTTCATAGCAGTTAAGATCTTCCAGAGCCTTATAACTGAAAGTTCATATAAACCATTCCTCTTTCTAATTGCTGTCATACTTGGTTAATAGATCCCAGGAATATTGTAAATTTTCTAACTTTATTCTACACTTTGTACATCTGGCCTCTATTGCCCTTCAAGGTGAAGATGAAACTATGTCTTTAGAAGATTTCTCTTTGATTCTGTGATAGCAGTCCCTCACATCTTGTATTAATTTTATGTATATGTCAACGGTGGTTGGTCTTTAAAAAAATAAATCAAAAGAATAAGTAAGATGTCTAAATGTTTTTAATATTGCTGTCAGTGTAGTAGGCTACCTGTAAATGAAATGTCTTCTTTTCCCAGTGTATTAATTTGATTGATTGACTGACTGATAGATTTACAAATGTGTTTCCAAGTCCATTACAAACCTCAGTATGGCTTGAACTATGCCATGATAGCAGTGAATTTAATTAAACCTCCAGTCTGATAGTCATGTCAGAAATTTTGGTGGATGTCTTTTGTTGATTTACTGGAAAAGCAGTTTGGTTAGTAACCTATGAGCTGGATCCTATGTTACCTATAGAAGCTTGCAGATAATACCTATACACCAGCAGACTGAAGTAGTCTGTTAAAACTGCTGTGAATCAGGTGATGTGGAAGCAAGTTCACTGTTCCAAGGAGCTCTCTGCATAATGAAATTCCTGGGCTGACTGCACAATAAGTGCTTTGCTTCATCACAGTCATGCTTTCTTACATCATTACAGTTAAATTTCCAGGCACCAAAACCTACATTGACCCTGAAACCTATGAGGACCCAAATAGAGCTGTCCATCAATTCGCCAAGGAGCTAGATGCCTCCTGTATTAAAATTGAGCGTGTGATTGGTGCAGGTAAGGCTATTGTAGCTTCCTTGTTCAGCTGTTCCATTTAGCCAAGATTGAAAGTCATACATCATAATGACAGGCAAATAATTATCCCTCAAGTATAGAACTTTTGCATTTACTTGAACTATGGGAAGCTGTGAGGCTGTACTTGTTTACACAGTCTGAAGGAAAAAAGTGAAAAAGAAGTATGTGGCACAGAGGATCCATGTGTATCTGGTTTTCTGCTGGATTTTTTAAGATATTGTTCTATTACAAGCTCTTTTATAATAGCGTTGGCTAGGTGTTCAAGAAGTGAATTCGTCTTTTTAAAAAGACAAAATTTTCCTGAATTTTGCTGGAGATTTTCTTTTTTTCTTTCTTTTTTTTTTTTTGATGTACTGTCTTAGTACATAGCTTTCTTTTTTATTTATTTTTTCTTGTATTTGGAGATATTAGCCATTATCGTATTTAAACCCATGTAGAAAATTAATGCATGTGAATTATTTATTTTCTCTATATATTTTAAAATAATAATTGTACATGTCTAGATTCGGTTCCCTAAAATCTAGCAGACTTTAATGAATATTTGCTTCTCAAACTTTAAAAGCAATAGCTATGTTTAACATGCACTAATGTGGTCATTAAAGTCTTGCTTCTACTACAAAAAAAAAATGCACTAATGTGTCCTTACGTTTTAGTAGGTAGTATAGCATAATTCAAATCTAAATGTTGACCCTAAAAGAGTGTTTGTTATCCAACTGAAAAATAGTAGCCTGGTTTAGGAAAGCTTAACTCCTATGAATGAGCTGAACTGTATATTTAAGTTTTAATTTAATTTATGCCGTTATTTTCAGAAACAATTTTGTTTCTAGGAGATAGAATCACCCATCTAAGGGAGTATGTTCAGTATCACTTACAGAGCCTTGCCAAGTGTTTCTGAAAATATTTTGTAATGCTTTTAAAGAAGTTAATGCATTTACGTGGAAAAAGTAAATATTTTAGAAATTAAAATACAACTGCTTGATCTGTTACTTCAGGAGAATTTGGAGAAGTCTGCAGTGGTCGTTTGAAACTTCCAGGAAAAAGAGATGTTGCAGTCGCCATAAAGACCTTGAAAGTTGGTTACACAGAAAAACAAAGGAGAGACTTTTTATGTGAAGCAAGCATCATGGGGCAGTTTGATCACCCAAATGTTGTCCATTTGGAAGGGGTTGTTACAAGAGGTGGATATTGGTTTTATCTTTCATTTATCAAATAGACTGAGTGTCCGAAATTAGTATTATTGTGTAGACAATAAAAGAATCAAATTGTGAACATATTGTATATTCTCAATTAATGTTTTCTTTCTTGGCATGTAAATAATTAAAACAGTTCTTCTTGTATGCTATCACCTCAGGAAAAATTATCGCAGGATTAGAGTTGAAGAATAAATCTGATAGATGGAATAACTGAAATATTTTTATTTAGCTTCAAGAGCCATAATAATGGTACAGTTCACGCTTTACGTTTTACATGGTGTGTCATTTTTTTCTGAGTTTTACTCACAAAGAAGGAGTCAAAAGAACACATTGAATTGTTTGTAGAGTTTAATTTTATGAATCATGACCATTTTCCAAGAGGACATTTAATGTCTTTTTGAGCTTAGATGCAGCATTAGAAACACTCATATCTCACCCATTGACTCTTTCAGAAGAACACCATGTGTTTTGTCAGGATCTAAAGAGAGAAATAACCCGGAAGTTTAGTATATAGCTTGTGAAACTTTTTTTTTTCTTATTTTAATTTTAGGGAAACCAGTCATGATTGTAATAGAATTTATGGAAAATGGAGCCCTAGATGCATTTCTCCGGGTAAGTATCAAAATTATCCTCTCATTCCAAATGTACTATTCATGTTACCAGTATAATTTTATGAACTTTTTCCTTGCAATATAAAATGAGAACATTATAAACTACAAAAGGTCAGAAAGTTGTCTTTGAAAATCAGATTAAAAATCAGAGTTCTGGACTGTATTACACTGGAATCTCTTGAGCATTTAAGCAATATATTATGGTTTGAAAAATGGTTTCCATTAATATTATTACCTGATATACAGAGGATACCCAAAACCCTGAAAATTGAACACGTTGTAAAACAGCATATACAATTATAAATGAAATAAAGAGGTAATACAAAAAAGATTAAAAAGTGAGATAACCATTCGATGTTGACCCTATGATCCCAACTCTGCCCTATAGAACCATTTCTATTATATTGTTATGTGAACATCAAGCATAAAAAGTATAATTATTCACATCATTTTTTAAATTAATGGCATGTGATTTATTTGTAAATGACAAATCCCAAGTGTATAAGCATAAATATTTTTACTCTCACAGTCTTTTTCCTAAGAATCTAAACACATCAACATTTTTCCAAGTGGCATAGGGAGAATCTAAAGACTAAGAGAACATGCAAAGTTATTTTACATGATCTAGAGTGACACATTTCACTCAGATTTATAAGCAATCAGAGGACTTAAAGAACTTTTATTGCTGCATCATTATGGTGTAAGCATCACCTAGGAAATTCATCAACTCAGTGTCCTTCATGAAGCATGTTTATATTCAGTTGGAGAAATCAAATGGGTTAGAAATATATAGTGGCCTGTCTGGTTGCAAACAGTTCTCAATCTCACTTGCTCGTACATCTGTCTTGTTGCAAGTATTGCTCTTTTTGGTAGCAAACAAAGAAAAACATGAATGGAAATAGAGTTAGCCATCATCATTTTCTACTTCTCAGTTTGTCTTCATTTTAACTCGAGTATTTTTCCCCTTTCCTTTTTTTTTTTGGCATTTAGAGAAAAAAATTATATATGTATACTAATTTATTTATATACTTTTATAATACGTGTGTAATTTTTTGACATGTGGGGAAAACACTTAGCTATCATAATATTTTTGGATCCTATTCCCAAACTTTGACTTAAACCCTATCATATATTTTTAGACTTGTATAATCTCAAAATATTGTTAGTTATATTAAAACAACAAGTTAATATAAATAAATAAATACCAAGTTATATCTTATTTTATTTGACTGTCAGTTGTCAGCATGTTATGTTTTCCACAAGTATGTTTATGCTATAGGAAATTAATGAACAATTCCTATTCTATAATATTAATAGTAAATGACTAGTATGCAGATAATTTTCCTGGTGATTTTTGTCCCCTTTAAAGTTAGTTCACTTGACTTTTATCTTGTTTTTCTGCAGAAACACGATGGGCAATTTACAGTCATTCAGTTAGTAGGAATGCTGAGAGGAATTGCTGCTGGAATGAGATATTTGGCGGATATGGGATATGTTCACAGGGACCTTGCAGCACGCAATATTCTTGTCAACAGCAATCTTGTTTGTAAAGTGTCAGATTTCGGCCTGTCCCGGGTTATAGAGGACGACCCAGAAGCTGTCTATACAACTACCGTAAGAGAAAGTCTTGTACTGTTTTGGGGGATTTTTTTTTTTTATATTTGTAAGATTTTCCTATTAAGAAAGCAGGGCTTTAAAGGGAAAAACTCAAATTGAGCTCAGCTTCTTGTAGTTGCTGTGTGTCATTATTTTTCTTCTGGAAGAATTCTTGTTGTGTTTACTATCTATATATAGACTAATAAAGGAAGTAATGATAAGAATGATAGCATGTGTCTTACATGGGATGTCCATATAAATAATAAAAATTACATACAACATCTAGTTACTGGCCCTCATAATTGTAGCTGAAAAATATAACCACATTTTAAATAAAGATTAAAAGAGTAGTAAGAGTGCTACTTATAACTTTTATGAGCTTAAAAAGGGAAAATATGTCAGGATTTATTTAAATAACTCATATTTCATTCAATTTCATAATAACTTTTCCTAATTCGTCATCTTTTCAATAGACTCTTACCATAAGACCACACAGGGTCAGTTAAATTGAATTGCTTTTTAAACTTAAAATGAGTAAACTTATAACAACAACAACAACAAAAAAAAAAACAGATTAGTAACTTTAAATACACTTAGAGAGATTTGGGATGGATAGACTTGATGCTGCTGAGTTACCAAGCAAAATATTTAACAATTGCTTTATGGTATTGCCATAAATGATGTATAAGTTACTATACATATTTAAAATGTCAATTTCTTTTTATAACAGGGTGGAAAAATTCCAGTAAGGTGGACAGCACCCGAAGCCATCCAATACCGGAAATTCACATCAGCCAGTGATGTATGGAGCTATGGAATAGTCATGTGGGAAGTTATGTCTTATGGAGAAAGGCCTTATTGGGACATGTCAAATCAAGATGTAGGTATTACAGTCATTTAAACAAAAAGGATGTAAGACATCCACTGTTATTGGAACATGTAGGTAATGGCACATTAAGAACAAATTTTTGTAGAATTAAAAAATGCAGTTTTCCACAATTACTGCCATAAATTATCACAGTAATTACCACGAATTAGTGGTTCAATTAATTTTATTACTTTGGCTTTCATTTTGAAGAATTACTTTCTCTTTTTTTTTTAATTTAAATTCTAAGGAAGCCGGGTTCGATGGCTCAGCCTGTAATCCCGCGCCTTGGGAGGCTGAGGTGAGTGGATTGCCCGAGCCCGCGGGTTCGAGACCCGCCTGGGCAGGCGAAACCTCATCTCTACAATAAATTAAAAAAATCAGCCGGGCGTGGTAGTGCGCGCCTGTAGTTCCAGCTACTTGGAAGGCTGAGGCGGAAGGATCGCCGGAGCCCAGCAGGTCGAGGCTGCGGTGACCGGGAGCGGCCACTGCACTCCAGTCTGGGCGACAGAGTGAGACTCCAACTCAAAAAAAAAAAAA
>CAUYQG010144720.1:0-27448 GCA_963574415.1 Tarsius wallacei | reverse complement strand
TGGAGAAGCCAGTGTGTTAGCTGTTCCCTGTATGCCCTGCGCCGTTTCTGGTCTCCCTGCCTTCACTCTTTCTGTTCCTCCCACCTGAGTCATCCTTTCAACGTCTTTACTCCACCAGCCCTCTCCATTCTTTGAGTGCCTCCTCTCGGAAGGATTCCCTGATCCCCTCGTCCTGCTCCTAATCTAAGCTGGCGGCCCTTCCTTGGCAAGCCCCAGCCCCTGAGCCCCCTTGCGGGTCTGAAAGCCCTTTTCCTCTCATGTATTGGTCTCGTGGACTCCTCACAGTCCCCTTGAAGGGTGCCTTTCTTGCTAGATCAGTTCCTCGAGGGCAGGACCTGGTGGGGCTTCCCGGTGCCACCTCTCCACCTCCAAGGTGTTTGGATTAAAGCAGGAGGCAGAGGCTGGTGGAGTAAAGACGTTGAAAGGATGACTCAGGTGGGAGGAACAGAAAGAGTGAAGGCAGGGAGACCAGAAACGGCGCAGGGCATACAGGGAACAGCTAACACACTGGCTTCTCCAGCTTCCAGAACTCTCTCCACAGGTGTGGAGACTAAGGAACTCCATGTCTCTTGCTCCGGGAATGACCCTGAGATTTCTGTTATCTCTGGCTCCTGTGTGAGAGTAGGTCAAAACGACCTTAAACCCTGTCCTTAGGCAAACTCTTGCCTCTCCCTGAGGGCTCGACTTCAATTATCCCACACATTCCTTCTCTAGGGTATATAAGCCCTGGGTCTGGGAGTGACAGTGTGGGGACCCACCATCCCATCTCGTGACCACCTGAGACAGGCTTCTGCTGGTAAGTCTCTATCAAATGTTTCCTGGCTGGGCTTGGAGGCTCAGCCTGTAATCCCAGCACTTTGGGAGGCCGAGGTGAGTGGATGACCTGAGCCCGCGGGTTTGAGACCAGCCCGGGCAACTTGATGAGACCTCGTCTCTACAATAAATAACAATAAAAAAAAAATTAGCCAGGCGTGCTAGCGTGTGCCAGTAGTTCCGGCTACTTGGAAGGCTGAGGTGGAAGGATCACTGGAGCCCAGCAGGTTGAGGCTGCGGTGGCCAGGAACATGCCATTGTACTCCAGTCTGGGTGACGGAGTGACTCCGACTAAAAAAAAAAAAATTTCCTTCTGAGAAACAGGATTTGTCAACCTCTTTCATCGCCTCTTTCACTGCTGCTCAGCTCCCTCTGGGGGGAGGTTTGCATATGCCTGTCCACCAGGAACAGCATGCTGTCTGGACTTTTTTTAACCTAATGATTTTCTCTCAGTACCATTCTTTTAAACTTAAATTTCCAAAAGAAACTTCATATTATTACTCAGCTAGGAAGTAAATATCACTTGCAAAAGAGAGGCTACTGAAAGGTGGTGAAACAAAGCAAAGCTACAGAGCTCTAGCTGGAAGCTGCTGCCTGCCTGAACTCCACACCTGAGTCCTGCTCTCTCTCCAGTAGAGAGTTCAGGCCGGCGCAGTGGCTCATGCCTGTGATCCAAGCATTTTGGGAGGTCAGGGTGCGAAGATTGCAAGGCAGGAGTTTGAGAACAGCCTGGGCAGCATAGTGAGACTCCCTCTCTATTTAAAAAAAAAAAAAAAATCATCCCTTTTAATCTGTTATAGCACTGTAGGTAATTCTGGAATCTCTGGTCCATGAAACCCTGAGCCCATAGTCAGTCCCTCTTCTTCTGCCCTCACTCCACAGGTTCCACTATTTTGGTTACCAGATACCTCTAAGATGGTTACCAGATACCTTGATAAAGAGAACTCTCATGCTGTATCAGAATGCCCTCATCCCTGTATCTCATTTCCTCATATTCCTGCCAGATGGCAACCTAGATCATTAGATTCACCAAGAATCTAGCTGGTCAAGTCTAGCCAAAGTGTTTACAGTTTGAAAGTATTCCCTTCCCAGAAAAAAGAGGTGCTCCCTAATAAAAAGCCTTCCATAATTTACTCCAAAAGAATTGATCTTATAGATACTTTAAGTAGTCTGAGCAATGTTTGGAGAAGCAGCTGTGAGGAGCCAGGAGAGCCTTTTAAAGGACCTCATATCAACCTATTTGAAACTAGTAGAATTGTATTCATGTTAAGTAATCTCTTTCCAGAATTTTCTGATTGGATGCTTTCCTCACAATGGATCCAAAATTGTGAGTAAAACGTCAGTCCCAGCCAGGCTCGGTGGCTCAGCCTGTAATCCCACGCCTTGGGAGGCTGAGATGAGTGGATTGCCTGAGCCCACGGGTTTGAGACCCGCCTGGGCAACTTGGTGAGACCTCATCTCTACAATAAATAAAAATATTAGCCCAGCGTGGTAGCGCGCGCCTGTAGTTCCAGCTACTTGGAAGGCTGAGGCAGAAGGATCACCGGAGCCCAGCAGGTCGAGGCTGCGGTGGCCGGGAGCGTGGCACTGTACTCCAGTCTGGGCGACAGAGTGAGACTCCAACTAAAAAAAAAAAAAAAAAGTCAGTCCCCTCGCATGTGAGATACAGTAATGTAGAGGGAGGTAAAACCCTCTACACTTTTAGGGTTTTTTTTGGGGTGGGGGACTGGGACTGAGAATTATATAAGACAAATAAATAAGAAAAAAAAGCATACAAATCTGTTTAATCCCAGTTTTATGTGACTCATAAGGAAATGAAGACTCAAAAATGCTATAAGGGTTGAACACATACATTGAATTGGACAAAGAGTAGTAAATTATGAAAATAAGACAAAGCAAAGGGGCTTGGGCTATAGCAGTTAATTGGGTGAAGTGGCTAGGACAATAAGGGTTCACAAAACAAAGTTTGTGCTATTGTTTGAATGTAGTTTGTTTGTTCCCACCAAATCTCAATTGAAATATGATCCCCACACCTGTTCACTGATGGTGGAGTATAAACTGGTACCGCTTCTGTGGAAAACAGTGTGGCGATTCCTAAAAGATCTAAAAATCAACCTTCCACATGACCCTGCATGTTTATTGCAGTGTTATTCGCAATAGTAAAAACATGGAACCAACCGTGCTGCTCATCAAAAGAGAACTGGATAAAAAAAAATGTGGTACATGTACACAATGGAATATTACACAGCCATAAATAAGGACAAAATCATGAACTTCGCAGCAACTTGGATGGACTTAGAGGCTATAATACTGAGCGATCTACCACAGAAACAAAAAACTGAGTATCACATGTTCTCACTCATAAGTGGACCTTGAACAACTATCGTAATACTATAAGAAAGGGATTGGCAGTAGTGGGAAACTGCCAGGGGAGGGGGAGCACACCTAATCAACAAGGTTACCTGCATAATGAACATTTGTATATCTAACCCTGCATTGTACCCCACATATTTAAAATTAAAAAAAGAACCTGGCACCTTCTCTCTCTCTCTCTCTCTCTCTCTCTCTCTCTCTCTCTGTCTCTCTCTCCTTTGGCCATGAGTGGAAGTAGCCTGAGGCCCTCACCAGAAGCAGATGCAGGCACCATGCTTCTCTTACAGACTGCAGAACCATGAGGTAAATAAACCTCTTTCCTTACAAATTACCCAGCCGCAGTTGTTCCTTTACAGCAGTATAAAATGAACTAAGACCATTTGTTTGTACAGATTTCCTTCAGCCTCAACATTCTATCCTTGATGATAAGAATGACACTTATTTTCTTCTGGTACCTGCTATTTTTCAAGTGCCTTTACCTCAAAATAGTCCATATGCCAGACAGCATATTTGGGGGCAGCATTTCTTAACTCTTTCAGTAATTACAAGAAATCTATGACCCTATAAGCATATCAAACTTTATCTGTAAATTGATTAATATTAAATAATGCAACCTGCACATATGGAAATCACAATTTAAAAAAATAAGTAGCTGCTCATTTAAAAGCAGTATTGAGACACTTCTGGTTTCTGTTTCAACATGTAAAGAGTTTGGAAATCATCATTTCCTTTCTCACAACAGGAAGAAAGTTGAAAAAATGGAAATCAGCAACTCTTCTTAAATCTGTCAGAGAATTGAGATCACAGGGCAAACCACCTCTTAGAAAACTGGAAAGACAAGCAAATACAGGGAATCACAACTTATTGGTAGCAAAAGCCCAGGAGCAAAAAGCTTACCAATGGAGGCAGTTCTGGTGAGAATACTTAAACCGTAATTGATGAAATGCTGGACTCTCAGTGTGGATAAGCTTTGATGTTAAAAACTCTGGGGGGCCTCTACATTTTACTGAGTTTTAACTCCAAGAGCCCCACCAAACTCTCAGGTAAAGATCAGAGAAGTAATTACCCTCTTGCTTCAGGAGAGGGAGTGGAAAAATAACAATTTTGAAATATACTAGAGTGCTGTGTTCTCTTTAACAAAAGCCTACCTTCAAGGAAAACCATTTTACCAGGGTCTAACCAAATTGGTTTTTACCTAGGGAAAAGGAAATACCCAACTCCGGCCTTCTAGCTTTCCCTGAGTGAGGAGCATGGGGGAAATCTGAGAAGCATTGGTGAAGGTCACAGCCATAGCCACAAGCTCACTAATAGACTGAGGCCTAATCACAGATCTACAGGACGCTCTCTCTACCCCCACACCTCACTACTACATCAATCAGGCTCCTATAGAATAACAGGAGTTTATAGCTACAAATAACATGGAATTCATAGTCACCTATTTTTAGGTATTTTCTTAATGTGTGACTTTGCCACTATCATTTAGAGGTACAGGAAATTGTTTTAGCTTTAAAAATACTTAGACATTCTGAAACCACTGTTCAAAAATAAAACTGTACTCATTTGCACTTAAGGATAATGTCAAGCCCCAAAGAGAGACAAACGGAAGCAACATGGAATAAATTTAATGTGAACAATAAAGCTTCAAATACAAAGAAGGAACTATTTAAAGAGCACAAACTATAAAGATTCAGGGAAAGAGAACTAATATCTATTGAATACTTACCATATTTAATAGTTTATGTCCAAAGAAACAAAGCACCATGATAAATTTGAGTCAAAAACAAGGCAACAGCACTTCTTTATGTAAAAAACCATAGCTGCTAGGAGGAAAACAGATTCAATGGTTTTTTCTTTACTTGGAGCTTTTCAATATATATATAAAGAGTGCAAACAAACTAACAAAAATATGCAAACAAAAACCTACCACCCCTACAATACTGGTGATATCACTTACAACTAAGAGAAGAATCATTCAGACATAAATCTTATAAGCTTCACTATTTTTTTTTTTTTTTTACCAAAAATGTGTTTAATAGCTTCCAGCAATTCTCACAAGCTAAAGGTTAAAGTTTATCCAACAGAAATTTAAAGAAAGTCTTATTGTAAAGACAAGTTAACAACAAGAAGTATATCATTTGGTATCTAAAACAGGGCATAATTAAATTTAGTCTTGATGAGACTTGGCTCTTGGTTTATTTCCTTTCCTCTCAACTCAAAGAAAGGCCACTCCTGGCAGGTCATTTGTCCAAATGAAGTATGCATGGGTCTAGAGACAGCTTCCGCTCTATGCAGGATTCCTTTTATTGTACCTTCCCTTCTTTACTAAGCTGGGCAAATTTTGGTTAATTTTTATTACATCTAATACATGAGAGACATTTTCTCATTCTATACCTACATTATTTCATGTAATCTGACTTCATATCTATTTCTTGCCTCTTTTTTATAGTCAACGACATTAAGACTCAAAAGCCTAAAGAGGCTTGTGTAAGGTCAGACTATTAATAAATGTCATGGCCAGAAACCAGACCCAATTTAATCTATCTCTAGATCCTCAGGGAGCTTCTCCACCATGCTGCTCCCAGGATGACCAGGAAATGATCCAATAGCTTAGAAAACACGGTTTAGTACTTTTTCACATTCTTATGTGAGGAGAAAGTTAAACAAAATATAAGCCTGCAAATGTAATATAACAGAGGAAGTAAAATGAGCGCTTCTTTTCAGTGAGATTAGCAAAAGCTACCCAGAAGACACTGCTGAAAGTGAATCAGTGACATGTGGAAGAATGGATGTGTGACTAAACACTGTACTGCCATTTGATTGACACTGGGAGAATGTGAATATTGCTGTTTAAGGAGTTTGTATTCAATAAAATGCTTTCTAAAGAAATAGAGTTTTCCACCAGGCACGGAGGCTTACACTTGCAATCCCAGCACTTTGGGAGGCTGAGGTGAGAGGATTGCTTGAGTCCAGGAGTTTGAGACCAGCCTGGGCAAGAGTGAGACCTCTCTCTACAAACAAACAAAAAAAAATTAGCTGAGTGTGATGGCATGTGCCTGTAGTCTCAGCTACTTGGGAGACTGAAAAGGGAGGATCACCTGAGTCCAGCTGCATTGGCTGTGATTGTGCCACTGCACTCCAGGCTAGGCGACAGAGTGAGACTGACTCAAAAAAAAAAAAAAAAAAAAAAGCTAGTACTGGGGATAAATGATCACCTTAATCTGAGAGCCCCTAGACCTTGTACAGGTCACAAAATGTGAGAAGGTCTTTGCCAGGTGTGGAAGCCTTCTGACTCCTGCCACCAGGGCAGGTGAGGCTGCAGGCTGGGTGGTGGAGGGCTTCCAAAGGAGGGTCACAAACTTCGGAAATTCCCCTTATCATCCCAAATCCAGGAAATTCTGACCTTGGAAGATTTAAGAATTCCCATGTTTATTTTAGTTTATCCATGATCCTTGGAGTAGCAGCTTGTGGAAAGGAGATGACAAGGCAATTTTGAGTGTAGCTGACAAAACCCCAGTGCTTGACTGGGTGGGTGGCTCATGCCTGTAATCCCAGCACTTTGGAAGGCCGAGGCAGGAGGATTGCTTGAACCCAGGATTTCGAGACCTCATCTCTACAATAAATTAAAAAATTAGTCAGGCATAGTGGCACATGCCAGTAGTCCCAGCTACTTGGAAGGCTGAGACAGATGGATCACCTGAGCACAGCAGGTTGAGACTGCAGTGGCCATGAGCACACCCCTGCACTCCAGCCTGGATGACAGAGTGAGAGTCCAACTCAGAACAAAACAAAACAAAACTCCCAATCCCTGGCAGGCCACGGGACTATGTTTGTATTCCCTTCCCTGCCCTCTATTAGGTAACCTAAATGAAACTACCCTTACAGCTTATCCATAGGTAAGTAAGAGGCAGTAGGGCTGCTTAGGCAACTCTCCACAAGGCACAGTACATTGAATTTCAACATCTTCTGTTTTGACATAATTTTAAATTTACAAACAAGTTGCAAAAAATAGTACAGAGACTGACCAATATATACCTTTCACTGAACTTCTCTTAAAGTTAACAGCTTGCATAACCATAGGACAAAACCAGAAAATTAATGTTGTTAAAATACTATTAACTAAACTGTAGACCTTATTTAAATTTTACCCACTAATGTCTTTTTTCTGGTTCAGGATCTAGTCCAGCATTCCATGTTGTATGTGGCTTTTCTTTTTTCTTAGTCTTCGTCAATCTGTGACCGTTTCTCAATTTTCCTTTGTCTTTTGAGACCTTGAAACTTTTGAAGGTTTCTGTTCGCCACCTCAATTTTGGTTTGTCTGATATTTTCTCTTGATTACATCAAAGTAAAACATTTTGGGCACAAATATGATAGAAGTGGTATGACCTCTGGGCATCATATAGGCAGGTATATGATGATATGTCTTATTATTATTGGTGACAATCACCTTGATACCTGGTAAAGGTGGTATCTGCTGTGTTTCTCCATTGTGAAGTTACTGTATTTCCCTTAGAAACTGATAAGTATCTTGTGGGTAATACTTTGAGACTATGCAAATATCGCATTTCTCATCAAATTTTCACTCACTAATTTCAACATCCCCCAGTGGATCCTGCTTGCAACTTACTGTAGAGCTTGCTTCATGGTGACTTTCTAGTTACCCCATTCTTTTTACATTGATTGATTGGAATTCTTCTTTGAGGACGAGTGGTCTCTTTTCCTCTGTTTATTTACACTCTTTTCCTCTGTTTAGTCACACATTCAGTCATTCAATTATGTATTTATGTTGGTATGGACTCATGGGTAGTTAACTTTTTTTCTGAGGATTATAATGAAATACTCTGGTTACTTATTTATTGCTCCAATTAATACTGCTTTGCCCATTAATTGTCTCCTGTGTCCTTTGGATATGGCCCCATTATGTTTCTTGAACAATTTCTTATTTGAATTTTATGGTTTATCTCTCTTCATTATGTGTTCCTCCAACTGGTGGGCTTAGGCCTCATCTGTCCTGACCAACAAGCTGGCTTGCCAAGAGCGATCCGCCATGCAAGTCCTACTTCACAGTTATCAGACTCACCACATTCCCTGGGCCCGCCCCCTCCTCCTCAGCGTCTGATTTAGCAGGTCTGATGTGGGCTTACATCTAGATTTTGTGAACAAACAAAACAGCAACAGAAACTCATTAGGTGGTGACTCTAAAACTTAACCAAGTTTGGAAATTACTGTCCTATTCCATAGGTCGTGGAAGTAGGTTCCTAACTGTGCACCTCAAAGTGTGATCTGCAGACCAGCGGCATCAGTGTCACCCGCGAGCATGCCAGAAATGCAAGTCCTTGCGACTCTCTCAGACTTAAGGAAACAAAATCTCTGGGGTGGTGTTGTAGTATTTTTGTCCCGCGAGTTGGCAAGCTGGGCCCCCAAGGAATGTTGCCGTTCCCGGGGCTGCACTGTCAGCCTGAAATCCACATGGTGGCCGAGGACACAGGCATCTGGATAGGGGAACGCAGGGGTGCCCGAGAACTCAGGGATGCCAACAGCCGGAGCCCCGAGGAGTGTTACAGCTCCCTTAGTTCGGGGGTCCGGAGAGCCGAGCCGCAAGAAGTGTTTACAGCTCTGCCAGGTTTGGCAAGTCGTGAGCCAGCACCACCCCCAGAGGTGTTTGTAGTTCGGCAGCTTGGCCGGCAAGTCAGGCCTCCAAGGAGTATCGAAGCTCTACTCAGTTTGAAAGGTCCAGCTCTTCCAGTTCAGCAGTTCCAGGTTCTTGTCTCATTCCCAAGAAGAATGAGGAACATGGACACCGAAAAGCAAGTCGGAATTTTCTTTTCTTTTCTTTTCTGTTTTTTGAGTTGGAGTCTCACTCTGTCGCCCACGCTGGGATGCAGTGGCACACTCACGGGCCACCCCAGCGTCAACCTGCTGGCCTCCAGCGATCCTTCCGCCTCAGCCTTCCAAGTAGCCGGAATTACAAGTGCACGCTACCACGCCTGCCTGATTTTTGATTAATTGTAGAGATGAGGTCTCAAGTTGCCCGGGCTGGTCTCGAACCTGCGGGCTCAGGCAATCCACTCGCGCTTGGTCTCCCAAAGTGCTGGGATTACAGACTGAGCCACCAAGCCATGCCTCAGACATAATTTATTAGAAGATAGAAAAGATCGCAGCAATGGAACGGGACCTGAAAGAGGGTTGCCAGCCAGCCGAAGTCAGGGGTTTATATAGTCTTGACAGCATGCTGATTGGGTGGCAGTAGCACCAATCAGAGAGAGGCACCATGGTGTGGGATGAAATGCACCAATTGGGAGAGGGTTGGAGCGGGTCAATCAAGATGAAGTGGGACAAACGGAGAAGTCCACAGACCTGGAGATGGGTGTGCTCACTCCAGTCTGTCTGGTTTGCAGAAGTTTTTACTGGGGACCCACCCTAATCTGTCCGCCTGTCTGGTTCTTCCTTTCTCCTCTCTCGGTGGAACCCAGAAATCAGCATTTTAGGGAATTCTTACACATGCTGAAGTGTGAGAAGCACTGCAAATATTCTATATCGTAGTTACTAAAAATCACAGGCAGGCTAACACAGCTCAGTCCTCCAGTCAAAACGCTACTGGAAGTCACTGCTCCAAATTGGCTGTTTTTTCCTTGAATGTATTTACCTAAAGATTCCCATAATTTAACATCATTTTTGTCTTGGATATCATCCAAACTGTTCCAAACAGTTTTGTCAGCCCTGAAAAACCTCAAAAGCTCTCAAATTAGAGGGGGAAAAAGGTGGATTCTTGTTTGTAAAGAGTGATACAGATATTCCAACAGAGTACAATCTCCTTTTTCTTTTGATTTCTGGTGTCCTTCTCCCAGAGCAAAAAATGTCAGAAATATAAGTTAAAAAATAGCTTATTGTTAACTAAGCAAGTCCTTATTGTTAACTAAGCTGTCATTTAATGTAAGCTCTTTTTGTACAATGAGAATCAGTCTGTGACATGTCTTTTCTGTAATCTTAATTTATCAATTTTGCACATAGTCCTATCCACAGCAACCCCAAAAGTAAACTATAATAATCCTGATGAGACAGCACACATTGTACAATTGTTATTTTATTTTGTATTTTTAAAGGTATTATTTGTCTCCTTGTTAAAGGCGTATGCTTAGAAAAAAAAGAAAGGAATGGGTATTTTGGTCAAGTTTACCCACAATAGCCTGACTCAATCAACCAGTCAGTTACATGCTTTAAAAATCACTTTTTAAAATGTGATATATGGCCAATAACGTACATGATTTTGTGTGTGTGTGTGTGTGAATTGGAGTCTCACTCTGTCGCCCAGACTGGAGTGCAGTGGCACGCTCTCGGCCACCACAGCCTCAACCTGCTGGCCTCTGGCGATCCTTTCGCCTCAGCCTTCCAAGTAGCTGGAACTCCAGGCGCACACTACCACACCCAGCTAATTTTTTGATTCATTGTGGAGATGAGGTCTCTCCAAGTTGCCCAGGCAGGTCTTGAACCCGCGGGCTCAGGCAATCCACTCACCTCGGCCTCCCAAAGCGCAGGATTACAGATTGAGCCACCGAGCCCGGCTCACGTGCATGATTTTATTGCATGATCAAACTGGTTTATTCAATCATTTAGCCAACAAACATCCATTCTTACCAGGTACTTCAGTGAATCCAGGGGTAATAAAGATGAATTTAAAAGTGTGATAGAGACAGAGAAGGTTGCAGTGACCACTGCCCCGGTCTCAATGTCTGTAACGACAACCCCTGTTCTTGCCCTGTCCGTTAGATACAGTCTAAGTTGTTCTCTCTTGGAGCACTAGAGAACAACCCTCTAGTAGCGGAGTTCTACAGTGCCTAAAATAGATGTAGACTCATATTAAGAGCTCAGTAAACAATATAAAGTAACAATTTTAGTTCCCATTTCGTGCTGTATATGTATTAAGCCTTTTCGATGTTTATCCAGGGTCATCAGTGCAGTGCTGATAAGTGGATCTCTGAAGGAAAAGGTCCTGATTTGTTGTGTTTGCTGTGCATATACTCCTACCATGGCTAATTTCAAGCTACCCAGTGGTTTAACAACTGGCTTATAAAATCCTGAAAATTCAGCAGCTTAGTCTGCCCATAGTATGAACTGGCTCCAACATTTCACTGGATGTAACCCTCACAACAAGACTAAGCACTAGAATTATTGCTTTCTCCATTTTGCAGACAAGAAAACCAAAGATATAAAGAAGTTAAGTAATTTGTTTAGATTCACACAGCAGATGGTAAAATTAGGATGTAAACCTGCGTTCTGTGAGGATAAAACTAGCATTACATTATACTGACTGACATTATACTGCATTATGTACAATAAGGATAGAATAAGATAAAGAGGTATTAAAATTCTCATTTGAATCTTTCCAGAGGAACCAAAAGCAATCCTTCACATTGGAACAGAAAGTCATCATTCCCTTGACTGTGAAACCTAAAACCTTTTTCTTCTTAGATTCACGTTATATTTATCCTGTGACTCAGAGCTGAATCCATTCATTGAAGAATTTGCTTCTCATGTGAAACTTTGCGTGTTAGTCATAGAGACAAACATTTTCCATGAGAACTAACAATACTAACTATAAATGATAGCTTTCATTTATTGAATATTTATAATGTGCCAGGCACTCTATACTCAACATGTTCCATTTCATTACATCCTCCCAACCACCCTATAAAATAGGCACTATTATTATTCCCATTTTACATTTAGGAAACTAAGGCACAGAGGAAACAAGCTAAAAAAAATGGACCCAGGTCACACAAATAACTGTCCCATCCAGGACTTAAGCCCCTGATATCCGTTTCTACAGCCTGAACTCTCAACTATTGTTGTCTTATTCAATCCCTAAACACTGCAGACCAAGTCGCTAGCTGATTTTATGTCCCTGAAGCCCGACTCCTGGTTACATTTCTTGAAGCTCTTTTCTGGTTTATTTTAAAAGTCACGTTTCTTGTCCTATCCATAGTCACCTCTTCTGTCTTACCTAGAGCAGACGTTCACTGCAAACAGAGAAGTTGGGTGCCTCCTGGAGACCTCAGGGCTGCTCTCCAAGTCTGCCTTGCTATAAATCTGTCACTCGACGATGTTAACCGTCCTTCATAGATGACTCTCATGGAATTCAATAGCGGGAGCTGAAGGTTCAAGTTGCATATAGTGGGAGTGGATAAGAGTCACTGTGGGTGGCTAACCCTCCCCTGACATTTGTAGGGCCTGGGGCAAGAATGCTGATAGAGGCCCACACACCATTTGTCTAAATATTTAGAATTATAAATCAAGCTATTAAACTGTTAAAATAGATTCTGTTCTTACTGAATTCCTCAGTTACTTTTAGCGGAGAAGGGAGCACCAGCCCCTAACCAAAGGCCTGTCCCATGCCTGGCTCTGTCCTTGCAGACATGTGCCCATCTCCAGCAAACAGCTGCCCCTCAGCCACCCCTTTAGTTTAGGGGTGCACACACCAGAATGGTGGCCTGTCCTCAGGAAGATGGACCTAAGGAGGAGGCCTGCGGAGGCTGGGATGTGAACTCAGGGTTCGGGGGGCAGGGAATTCCAGGGCCAGGGTCTAGAAGGGATGCCCTGAGGCTGAAAAATGACCCAGAAACAGCCTTCCAAAATGCAGGACTCAGAGCCATAACTCTGCTTGTGTAGCTCTAGCATTGGGAGTGTTGGTAGGACCTGTGAGTATGCCCTTTTGGAGTGCAACTTTGAACCCATAGGCATTCATTTTGAACGACTCAAATATTTGACAGATAGATGAAACGAGGTGAGGTACTAATTTAATATTTACGAAACTGCCATCACTACGAGGTGACAGCTTCATACCAATGGCTAAAAATCACCTTTTCAACCTCTGAAGTCAACAAGACCAGTGTGAAAGTCAAAGCAGTATCATTTGGCTAATGGCTTATACCAAACATGATGACATTCCAAAAAGAGCTACATTTTAATCAAAGGGAAGGCCCTTCAACACTTGCCTATACACAATCTGGGTTACTTAGTGCTATCTCCTTCCAAAGCTCTTCTCTTGAACATGCAAATTATTTGAAATATCTTCTCTATTTTAAGTCACTGAGTGTGAAAGTAGATGATCTTCTGAGAGTAAGCACTTGACACTTAAATTTTCTCAATCTCAACAGTTTAAAAAAAATGATTAAAGCACAGACACTGAATGCTCGAGGTAGGGAGTCCAAGCGCACAGGCTACACCTGAGAATGGGCTGGCCACTGTGTCTGGAGGTCTCCATGAACATACCAGACCCAGCTTATTCTCTTGTTGGCACGGAAGCTCTCAAACTTTCTAGCACATCAGACTCTCTTGAGGGCTTGTTAAAAGGCAAGCAGAGTGCTGGGTCCTGCTCTGAGAGTTTCTGATTAATTCAGTAGGGTTTAGATTTTAGCAAATTCTCAGGGGTTGCTGATGTTGCTGGTCCGGGGACTCTGCTTTGAGAACCTCCGCCTTAGGGTTTTCACAGCCGCTCCTCCACTGTCCTTGCAGCACAGCCTCTGTCTATAACTGCGCCCCCTCCCACCTATCTAATTACATTATTGATAGATAGCTCACCTTCACATTAAGGGAATAGACTCAACAACGTAAGCAATTTGCACACCAAAAAGAAAAAGCATGTGCAAGCTTTCAAGGTAATGGCAAATTCTAAAAGTCTTAACGACAATAACATCTTGCTTCTCATCCTGCTTTGCTATAACCAGACAAACAAGACCAAGCAGGCTGCATTCAGCCTGTATTCTTCCCCAACAGCAGTGCTGATGGGAGATGTTTTGTGGAAATCTAATTTCCAAAAATACTGACTTTCATAATTAGCCTAAACAACTCAAACACCTCTAAATTTCTTTTGGATTTGTTACTTGTGATGCTATTTGAATCCTTCCTGTTTCTATTTTTAGCTTATTGTTACCTGTAACAAAAACAGTTACCTTTCCACGTATAAGACTAGCCCAAGCTTTGGCTGGACTTGGTGGCTCACGCCTGTAATCCCAGCACTCTGGAAGGCCAAGGCGGGAGGATCGCTTGAGCCCAGGTGTCAGAGACCAGCCTTGGCAACATAGCGAAGTCTTGCCTCTACAAAAAAAAAAAAAAAAAAATACTAGCCCCTCCATGGTAGGCTGTGAGCAGAAGACCACATGCAACAAGCACACACTTACTGTACGTAAGCGAGACACCCTAAGAAATCAAGACAAAGAGTTACCAGCTGTCAAATTTCTAAATGATGATTCAGGAATGGAAATACACTGTCAATCAAACTATATACATATATATATGTATTTTCCTCCCAGTGTGTGTTTGTGGCTTCTTGTTAGTTACTTGCTTTGATTGATCATATCTACCAATTGGCAGGCCGAGTTTTTAAGGCAGTTTTGGTTGGGATTTCACTCTGCAGGACAGGGAGGCAAGGCCCTACATACAGGTTTACAAATAAATCTAAGATATGTTTTTCAGGTAGTCTCAATTTCTGTGCACCATGCACTAGGTAGATACAGCCCACAAGTAACTTTACTAAAATGTTTAAATTTTCCAGTAGGCCCAGCATAGTGGCTCACGCCTGTAATCCCAATACCTTGGAAGGCCAGGGCAGGAGGTCACTTGAGTCCATGGGTTCAAGATCAGTTTAAGCAACATAGTGAGACCTCACCTCTACAAAAAAATTTTAAAAATTAGCTGGGTGAGGTGGTGCATGCCTGTAGTCCCAGTTACACAGGAGGCTGAGACAGAAAGATCACCTGAGCCCAGGTGGTGAGCTGGGATTGTGCCACTGCCCTCCAGCCTGGTGACAGTGTAAGACCCTGACTCAAATAAATAAATAAATAAATAATCCAGTAAGTACTTTTGTATCCGTCTCCAAGGGGAAACACAAACAACCAGGATAAAGTTTAAAGATGAAACAAATGTTCTGGCAGTGCTCATGGCCTCTGTCACATGGTATATTTGGGACTAGTTCTCCAGTTTTCTGGTTTGCCTGCTGAGTTCCACAATCCAGTCCTGCTCTCTTGGCTTATCTTCACATTTGTTCCTCCTTCCACTTAATGATCTGTTGCTGAGGCAAATGTTGCCGCTGACTTAGCCTGTATTGATTGGTATGCCCTGTCTATGTAGACCAAAGCCACAGTGATGATGCTAACTCCCTAAAATTCATATAAAGGTTGGAGTCCCTCAGGGTGACATCTCAAGAAGGCACTCGATTCCTCATTCATTTCGCTGACTTTTAGAGGATATCAGTCCAGAAATATTTCACCTATGCAATTTTTCATGCAAAGTTTTCAAGGTAAATCATTATTATTATTTTCGAGTCCCAAGATTTATTCCTTCTTGATAAAAGAGTCATTCTAAGTGAACTAAGATGTATCAGGTATGGGGTCACCTGAGGATGTTCGGTAGGCACTAAAAGAATATCTATCTTGGCTGGGCTCGGTGGCTCAGTCTGTAATCCCGCGCTTTGGGAGGCTGAGGTGAGTGGATTGCCTGAGCCCGCAGGATTCGAGACCCGCCTGGGCAACTTGGCGAGACCTCATCTCTACAATAAATAAAAAATTAGCTGGGCGTGGTAGCGCGCGCCTGTAGTTCCAGCTACTTGGAAGGCTGAGGCGGAAGGATCGCCAGAGCCCAGCAGGTCGAGGCTGCGGTGTCCGGGAGCGGCCACTGCGCTCCAGTTTGGGCGACAGAGTGAGACTCCAACTCAAAAAAAAAAAAAAAAAAGATTGGAATATAGAAATCCTACCCGATCTTCCAGCCTGCCCTACAGATTTCAAATCTGCCAGCCCCCACAATTATATGAGCCAGTTCTTTAAAATCTCTTTTTTTTTGAGTTGGAGTCTCACTCTATTGCTCAGACAGGAGTGCAGTGGCTGCTCAACCTGCTGGGCTCCGGCGATCCTTCCGTCTCAGCCTTCCAAGTAGCCAGAATTACAGCACGCGCTACTACGCCCAGCTGATTTTTTTATTTTTTGTAGAGATGAGGTCTTGCCAAGTTGCCCAGGCGGGTCTCCAACCCGTGGGCTCAGGCACTCCACTCACCTCGGCCTCCCAAAGCGCTGGGATTATAGGCTGAGCCACGGAGCCCAGCCTAAAATCTCTTAATATAAAATAACTCTTGGCTGGGCGTGGTGGCTCATGCCTGTAATCCCAGCACTTTGGGAGGCTGAGGCAAGAGGATTGCCTGAGCCCAGGGGTTCGAGACCAGCCTGGGCAACTTGGTGAGACCTCATCTCTACAATAAATTTTTAAAAATTAGCCGGGCATGGTGGTGTGTGCCTGTGGTTTCAGCTACATGGAAGGCTGAGGCAGAAGGATCACCTGAGCCCACCAGATCAAGGCTGCGGTGGCCATGAGCATGTGACTGCACTCCATCCTGGGTGACAGAGTGAGATTCTTACTCAAAAAAATTTTTTTAAAATAATAAAACTCTGACCGATACACCCTCTCTTTCCCTTTGTACCAGTGTTCTTTCCTCCAAAAAATATATGTTGAACATCAACTGTGAGGCAGGCATTGTGTTAGGAATTAGGGAGTGGCCATGAATGAATGATCACATGTAAATTCCACATTTCCTCTGTGATGAATGCTGCCTGGGGGAGGCACTGGTGCTGGGTAAGGATGCAGTAGGTAGGTCAGATCCAGTTGGTCAGGGCAACTTTCCTTGAGGAAGTGCTGATTGAGATGAGGTGAAAGAAGTGTATCAGGTGTGGGAAAAGCTTTCAAGCAGAGAAGACATCCTGTGCAAAGTGTACTTCCCCAAAGAAACTGAAAGAATGGTGAACAGAAAACAAGGGGAACGGACATATGTGCTGGGAAGGATGGAGGGTCCAGATTAGGACAGGGCCTGTGGCTGTGGGCCTGACATTGATCTTCATCTCAAGGCCTTGAGAAGTCCTCAACGGGCTTTAGGAAGGGGGTATGAGAACGGATTGGAGGGGAAGAGGCTGCTGAGTGGCACACAGTAAGGAGGCCGCTGTGGTCATCCAAGCAGTGAGGTTGGCTGGTTTGCTGTGGAGGTGGAGAGAGTGGGCAGAACTGAGAAACATTTAGCAATACTGGATAGACTGGTGTGGTGGATGGCTTGAATATAGTGGTGAAAGCGAGGGCAGGGATAGCCTTGCAGTTTCTGGCATGGGTGGTAGAGCCACTGGCTGACTGTAGGGAGGAATACCGAGTTTTAGAGTGAAACTCCTGAGTCAGGTTTAGATGTGCTGCTGAGATTGGGATGTCAAGGTGATATGCAAGGAAGCAAGAGGTTACTGCTCCAGGTCCCAGAGGAGAACCTGCTGTGTGGGCTAAAAAGATATAATTTAGACTCATCAGCTTCTAGATGGCAACTGAAACTGTACAAGTTTTTGAGGTCATCCAGGAATCAGTAATGAATGAGGGAGAGTAAACCTTTGACCCACCGTACTTAGAAGAGCCAGAACAAGGATGCAGAGGACATAGAGCAGAAATGTCCATAGGGATGGGCAGAAGACCTGAGGTTTGGCTGTGCAGAGGAGTGTGGGTAAAGCTGCAGGCAGGTTTTTTCTTCACTGTTCTCCTTTCTCCTCTTGTAGCCTCATGCCAGGGAAGACTGTGGCTACCTCCACCTGTCCACCATGCCTCTGTTCCCTTAGCCTCCCCTTAGAATTGCAGTGTGCAGTAGACACCCTCAAAAGATCCGTAAGCTCCCCAGAACATTAAGCTGAAACCTTCTGCTCCTTTCTTTGTACTCACCTCTGCCAGACTTTATTTGCTCTCTCTACCCTTATTTCTTCTTCATTCCATTTTTAAATTTTTTTTATGTTGTATATACAACATGATACAACATGTCCTTTGATATCCAAATATATTGGGTTTGAGTTTGGGATAGAGAGAGCACAAGTTTGGAGAGTGAGATTCATCCAAAAATTTACCCACGTCAATTTGGATCATGTGTTTGGGGGATGAGAGCCTGGGGAATGAGAGGTACTGGGTCTCCCTACATTGTTTTCAGTCCTGCTCATTTGATCTCTTGGATACTGTCACTTAGGAATGGCTCACAGTTACTGACTGCAGGGAAGTTAGACCTGCAGGAGTGCCAGAAACCTTCTGGCATGCACTCAGGGTTTGCATTCCTCATGGCTTGTTAGGAGCCCACTGTGAACAAACCTTCAGTGTTGTCCCACTTGCTTTTGCTGAGTCAGATCTTCTGGTCTTGGGTCACTGGCTTTTGCACAGTTTGTCCCCATTCAAATTTGCCTCATTAGATTCAGCTCAGCATTCTAGCTTGGAGAGGCCTCAAGGGATCTTTGCTCCCCTCTTGGTTTGGGATTCTGGTAGGTCTAACTAGCTTCCCTCTGAAGCCATCTTTTCAATGAACAAAATTGCTGAAAAACAGGGGCCTTTAACCTGGAGCCTTCTGTTCACATCCCTCTCATTCCTTTCACCTCATGTCCTATCCACGTGACAGGCTGTAACAGTGCTGTCCCCATTCTAGCTTGCTAAGAGGTACCTCCTGGGAAGGAGCCATCCAATCCATGTGGCCAATGTACATCCTAACACTGCCAGCCATGTGATCATTTCAATCAGGCCTGCTGTGGCTGTGATTAACCTCCGAGTCTGCCAGCATGCAGTCACATTCTGATGCTGCCGAGGAGTTCCTGGGAGAGAGTTGTCCAGTTTGCACCCCCACAGATTCAGTTGGCACTTGACTGCCAGTGTCCTCCTGGATGTCCGTGGTGACTCCTCTCTGCCTTTCCTCCATACCTCAGATGATGAAAGGGCCATGGCTGACATTTACTGAGTGCTTATTGTATACCAGGCACTACTGTGACAGTCTTAATAAGCCCCTATGGCAGGTTGTACCATCCAATAGGTAAGGACACTGAGGCACAGCCACGTCAAGTGCTGGACATCTCCCCTGGGTCCCTGGATCTTTCAACATTTTCCCAGCTGTCAAAGATAGCATTTTGTGCAGGCAGCCTAGTCTCTCACCTGCTCTTCTCACCTCTAGCTTCACCTTTTTTGCTGCAGCCTCTCTCTGCACAGCTGTCAAGGGGTAGGGGACGTCTAATCTCTTTCCAGAGTGAAGGTACAGAGTGATATCTCAGGAGAGGTCTAGGGCCACAATATATTTTTGTCTGTACCCCAGAGCCCAGCACAGGTTCTGGCGTATAATAGGTACTTAATAAATGTATGAATGCATTTTTATTCAAACTTTATTTCATTTTTCTAAATGAATCCCACCATGAAGCTGGAAAAGATGTTAGTATTGACTAGTACTCAAACAGATAAGGTGCTAAACTGGCCTTCTGAGTATCTGAGGACATGCTCCTGGGTTTTGGAGGGAGGCAGTTGACCCCTTGATGAGTCTGGAGGGCCTTGCTAAGACAGATGGTCCCTGGGAGAATAGAGACACCTGCTTGTTTACCCAGTGCCCTGCCAGCCAGGAGATGAGAAGAGGGGGCTCAGAGGAAAGGTTCCCAAGGGGTGGGCTAGAATCAGAGGCTTTTGGGAGTATAACTTTGGTCACAAACCACTGGAGTCATCCCCTCCCCTCATAAAGGGCTCAGGGACTAAAGGCCAAAGGCAGAGAACAGAGGGCTTTGTGAGACATTGGAGCCTTGGTAACTACTCCATGTTGTTGGCTCCTCTCTGCTTTTCACACAGCGTTGTTTAAAGGGCAGCAAGGAGGGGAAGAGCTAAAGGTACCAGCATTCAGGCTAGGAGTTGAAGACCACAAAGGGTAGAGTAGTCGGTCCTAAGAGCAGAAAGCAGACAGACACCAGGCCTGCTGGAGGCATGTGGTTGGATACCAGACCCTCAGACTCCGTCTGGCTTGGGCTGCCACAACGAATTACCATAGACTGACGACTTAAACAACAAACATTTATTTCTCACAGTTCTGGAGGCTGAGATGACCAAGATCAAGGTGCTGGAAGATCTGGTGTCTGATGAGGGCTGCTCCCTGATGTGCAGATGTCTGCGTTTTCCTTGTGTCCTCACATGGAAAGGGAGGGGTGGAGTGGGGCTGGGGAGGGAGACTGAGACAGAGAGAAAGAGCTAGAGGAAGCAAGCTCTTAGGTGTCTTTTTATAAGGGCACCAGTCCCATTCATGAGGGCTCCACCCTCATGACCTCGTTACCTACTAATACCATCACATTGGGGGTTAGGATTTTGGCATATGAATTTGCAGGGAGTGGGCGTGGGGCAGATATTCAGCTCAAAGCAGACTCTAAAGCCCCAACCTCAGATCCATGTTGCTTCCCAACTCTGAACTTTAGTTAATTCCTATTCCTCTTTCAGACCTCAGCTTGCATGCCACTCCTTAAGGCCCTCTAAGTCTCTGTCCGTCCTCATCAGATCAGTCATCTTCCGTTTAGCAGGAGCACAGATGAGTTAAAAGCCCTGCTTCTTGGCTTTCTCGCTGTGGGCCTCCGGCAGGCTCCTGATCTCTCTGTGCCTCTGTTTCTTCATCTTTATGAGTGGGGATAGTAATGCCCATTCCTTCTACTGTCATTTTATGAGATGAAGTGACATGTAAAACAGTGAAGGCACTGTCTGGCAGTGCTAAATGCATTTTCTCATCAACTCATGGATCTTGAAAATCTGTTAGGCACCAGCTAGGCACACTGTGGGTCCTGAAGAACACAACAGGGAAAAGCCATATATGTGGGAGCCTCTGCTGTCTCTGGCTATGTTTATATTGCCATGAACTGCAGGCTGGAAGCTTACAGAACTGGGGAGCATCAAGGCTCTCTAGTCCCATTCCTTACCCAGAGGTTGTTCACAAAGTCTGGGTGGGTGAGACAAGAGGGCATAGAGATTAGGGAGGCCTTGGGATCTGACGGCCCTGAGTGAGGGCTTGAGGGCTCTTACTCTACCACTTACAACTGGGTGACCAGGAACCGTGTAACTCTCAGTTTCTTTCCCTGGAGCATGGGATGGTGATGCTGTATTGTGGCTACTGTGAGGACTGTGTTTGGTTCTTTGCTCTGTAGCAGGTGTCAAGCACCATCTCTTAATGGTGCAGGGAGCACAGCAAAAGCCCAACTGCTGTAGAGCTGGCATTCTGGAGGACAATGGACAATTGACAGATGAAGGGATGACCAGTATGGTGCCATGTGCACCATGAGGAGAGTAGACCAGGAGAAGGGAGGGTGGGAAGGGAGTGTACTGTCTAGTACAGAGTAGTTGGGAGGCTTCCTTGACAAGGTGATGCTCTAGAGGAGACCTGAAAGAAAGTAAGGAAGGAGAAAGGTACAGTCGTCTTCTGGGCGGTGGGAAGAGCCAGGGCAGAGGCCCTGGGGAGCATGAGCAGGCGTGGTGTGTTTTTGAAGACCATCAAGGAGGCCTAGTTGGATGGGAATGAGTCTTGGGGGCAGAGAGGGACAACTGAGTCAGAGAAGCAAGGGATGGAGTCTGTGGGCTGAGATAAGGGCTTTGGATTTTACACCAAGTGAAATGGAAGGGCTAGGAGAGTTTTGAGTAGAGGAAGGAGCTACTGTTATTCAAAGAATTGTCCCGGTTTTTAACAACCAGTTCATATGATTACATGATTGGTGAGCCCTAGGGCCGTAGGATACTAGCTTCTGTTAGGTTGCTCAGGACTACCACCAACACTATTGAAGGCTCTCAGTAAATTCTTGTGGAGCAAATGGATATATCCTGCCTGGTCCTGCCCACTTTCCTTGTTCCTAGGCCTCAGGGTAAAGTCCAGGTCTCCCTGCTTACCCTCCTCACCTCCTGCATCTCCACCCACCTTCAATAGTTTGCCTCAGACTTTATGCTTTTTATGGATACTGGTCCCTCCCCAATGCTCTCCTTACTCCTCTCCTCGTCTCTTGATCTAGGAACTGTGCCTACCTCACACACTACAGGAACCTGTTCCACCCTCATTCTATACCTTGACCCTGCTCTGGGACACTGAGCCCAACCTGGTGCCTCTGTCACCCTTTGCCATCCCCTGCAGCTGAGGGCAGACCCAGGAGGTTATACAAGAGGAACCCCCCAAAAAGCTGGAATTATTTTTTGGAGGATGGGCTCCTTGTACCTTCCCCTGCTAGATAAGTGTTATAGGAACCCATCAGCATCTGAGTACCAGCTAGCGTTGTTGTGAGAGGCAGCATTCAGCTTCAGTGAATTTTTTTGGAGATTTTTTTTTCAACATATTTGTCCATTTCATGATGGGTGATTTACGAACAATCTGCCCACACTGTGCTGAGTGTTCAGCAGTTTTTGACCAAAAATGGCATGACTCCTGTGCCCCACCCTCCCTATTCACCTGATCTTGCCCTGAGCAACTTTTTTTTGTTTCCCTGATGAAAAAAGTCCTCAAATGGAAACATTTTGCCAATTGGAAGAGGTGAAACCAAAAATAGTAGAAGCACTAAAAGACATCATAATTGATGAGTTCAAAAATTGTTTTGAGCAGTGGAAAAATGTCTCAATAGACATATTGCATCAAGTGGAGAGTACTTTGAAGATGACTGAAGTTAAATGTGTAAGAATAAATATACATTTTTAAATTAATAAATTCCTGTTTTTCAGGTTCCCCCTCATATTGTCTGTTGGTAAGTGGACAGGTGAGTCAGTCCTCTCCCTAGCCCTCATCTCAGCTGAATAGGAATAGACTCTTCAAAAGGAATTTTCTTTTTCTTTTTTGAGTCAAAGTCTTACTCTGTTGCTCACGACCACTGTAGCCATGACGTGCTGGACTCAGGCGATCCTTCTGCCTCAGCCTTCCAAGCTGGAACAATAGGCATGAGCCACCATGCCTGGCTAATTTTTTGTTTTATTATAATAATTTTTATATTATTATACAGATGAGGTCTTGCCATGTTGCTCAGGCTGGCCTCAAACCCCTGGGCTCAAGCAATCCTCTCACTTCCACCTCCCAAATTGCTGGGATTACAGGTGTGAGCCACTGCACCCGGCTAGGAATTTTTGTCAAAAATCTCTGATGCACAATAGGTCCAAGGACCCAGACAGGCTGAAGAGGGGTTCTAGGGCCAGAAGTCTTTCATCTGAGGGACACAGAGGGATGTGGCAGGTGGCCAAGGGGCCTGGTTTTAGGCCCTAGTCTGGGAAGCAGCATTTAAATCCAGGCCAGCCTTCCACTGGCTGTGTGGGGTTGGTAATGTGAGGTCACTGCAAGCAGGGCTGCCTCACCTGTGGAGTGGGAATAGTAACACTTCTGTTCAGTTTGTCCTAAGAGTCAGATGATGTCTGGTGAGCACTGAGGCCAGTGAACACCTGGTTGTGATTCCAGACTTTTGAAACTCGGGCTCTTGATCTGCCTGAGCTCCAGGGCTGCAGGAGGAAGGACTGCAGGAGGAAGGACTGCTGTCACTGTATTCAGAAGCCATACAGTCTAATGACCAACAGACCACACTAGGTTATTTTGGTAAGTTCACCAAACTGAATCTCAGACATCAGGATTGGTACAAGATTAAAGCCCACCCTGCAGGGTACTGCCAGCTCTCTCTGTAGCCAGTCTTGGCCCAGAGGCTGCCTAAGCTCTTATACCTGCACTAGTTAGCCCTTGGGTTGGGGTCTGGGTTCTGGACTTGGGATTCGCTTTTTCACCTTATTCATCCCTTGCTGGCTCTAGCCAGATCTCAGTGATAGACCTTCCCCATGAGGACTTCTCTTGACATTTTTGGCTAGCCTTTTCTGCCTGGTCCTAGGAATGTGTCTTTTCTCTTCTCCCTTTTTCAGCTGGATTAAAAGTAAAGACTTTGCTGAACCCAGTCTCCTAGAATCTCCCAAGAAGCTTGGGTTTCTGACAAAGGACCTTTCTAGATCTAAACAGAGGACTTTTCTAGATCTTTGCTGGGTGGTGATGATGGACAAATGCTTAAGCCAATCAATGCTCAGACCCCAACTTGGGCAGGTTTTGACTCCACCCCCTGAAAGTGATCCTCCTTCACAGGCAGTTAGCTCCCCTCGAACAGGGTCTAGGAAAGTCTAACCTCAGGCCAGTGTCCCTCAGATGAAAGACTTCTGACCCTAGAACCCCTCTTCAGCCTGTCTGGGTCCTTGAACCTATTGTGCTACAGTTTTATAGTGTAGATGAGTAGATGTACTCTTGTTTCTGGCTAGGTGCGGTGGCTCATGCCTGTTATCCCAGCACTGTGGGAGGCCAAGGTAGGAGGATTGCTTGAGTCCAAAGAGTTTGAAGCTAGCGTAAGCAATATAGTGAAATCAGTTTCTACAAAACAAAACAAACGCAAATCTAGCTAGGCATGGTGGTGTGCGCTTGTAAAAAAGAAAAGAAATTGAGAAAGAAGTACCCTTGTCTGGTTGTCTGGTACAGTCAGGTCTCTTGGTTTGTTGTGTTACTGTAAATGGGAACAATTTGAGCACAAAACAAATTTCATGTTTGTCTGTGTGTAATTTTATCTACAAGAACAAAAACATTGTGTAATTCTCATTGAGTGGATGTTAACTAGTATCTCACTGTAGTCTTGATTTCATTTATTCAACAAATTTATCAAGTAGACAGGATCTTACTCTGCTGCCCAGTTTAGAGGGCAGTGGCACACTCACGATTACTGTAGCCTCAACTTGCTGGGTTCAGGTGATCCTTCCACCTCAGCCTTCCAGGTAACTAGAACTACAGGTGTGTGCTACCATGCCTGGTGAATTTTTTAATTTATTGTAGAGATGAGGTTTCATCAAGTTGTCCAGACTATTCTCAAACCTCTGGGTCCAGGCACTTCTCTTGCCTCCACCTTCCAAAGTGCTGGAATTACAAGTATGAGCCATTGCACCCGGTAGGTTTCTATAACTTTAAAAAAATGTTATTATTTTAAAAATTGTGGTAAAATACACATAATATAAAATGTTCTGACTTGACCATTTAAAAATATACAGTTTAGAGCCGGGCTCGGTGGCTCAGCCTGTAATCCCGCGCCTTGGGAGGCTGAGGTGAGTGGATTGCCTGAGCCCGCGGGTTCGAGACCCGCCTGGGCAAGCAAGACCTCATCTCTACAATGAATCAAAAAATTAGCCGGGCGTGGTAGCGCGCGCCTGTAGTTCCAGCTATTTGGAAGGCAGAGGCGGAAGGATCGCCGGAGCCCAGCAGGTCGAGGCTGCAGTGGCCGGAAGCGGCCACTGCACTCTAGTCTGGGCGACAGAGTGAGACTCCAACTCAAAAAAATAAATAAATAAATAAATAAAAATTAAAAATAAATAAATAAATAAAAAGCAAAAACAATAAAGGCCACTCCCTCGGGTCTGCCAAGTTCATGCCCTCAGCCCAAAGAGATGCGCTCTCTCCCGACCCTCCAAACACACCTCAGCCTCCAATCCAGGCGTGAGGCCTCAGAGGTCCTGAGCAGCCCCAACTCTGCCGCCCTACACTCCCAGGCCCTGCACTGGCCAGAGCGTGCTGTCCCACCACCGCTCTAACCTGCTGCCCGCTATGCAGCTCCACCTCTCAGCTCCACCTCTCTGTCCCCCTCCACGCCCTCCTCTCCTCCCTCTGCCCTCCCTCCCCCTCGTCCCCCTCCACACGCCCTCCGCCCTCCCCAACCCAATGGTCACATGCCCTCCTGCCACCTTCTGGGTCCCCATCTCTCCCACTGCCAGGGCCCCACTCCTAGCCCCAGTCACCTCCACCGGGTCACAGCTCGGCCTCCCAAACAACAGCCCTGTCCCCCGCCCCCCCTGCCCCGCCAGAACGGCTGTCAGAGTCAACACACAGCTCTGACCTCTCCGCTTCTCCCTAGATGCTTCCTCCCATAGATGCTAGGCTCCAAAGTCCTCGGGCGGGCGACAAATGAGGCCAAGCGCTTGCCAATGTTCCCTGGCACCCAGGTTCTTGCCACACCCAGGGGTGGTACCCTGAGCCCAGCCACAACACAGCGGGGCCCCAGATGCCCCAGATGCCCCCGCACCCCTCTCCACCTGCCAACCTAGCACCCAGGCACCCCCAACCCTTGGAGAAGGAGCCTTCTGTTCCCAAGCAGCCCTCTCTCACCAGAGTCCAAGGCAGCCGCTCCCACCTGGAAGCTCGCTCCCCGACCCCCAGCATCTCCTTCTACTGAGTCGTTCATCTCAAAGTAAACACACATGGCCGGACGCAGAGGCTCACACCTTCAATCCTGGCACCTCGAGAGACCAAGGCGGGAAGACTGCTTAAACCCACAAGTTCGAGACCAGCCTGGGCAACATAGCAAGACTCCATCTCTACAAAACAACAAAAATGAAAATTAGCCAGGTGTGGGGTGCACACCTGTGGTCCGAGCTACTCAGGAGGCTGAGACAAGAGGATCGCTTGAGCCCAGGGGTTGAGGCTGTGATAAGCCCTGATTGTGCCACTATACTCTAGCCTGGGCAACAGAGCGAGACCCCAACTCAAAAAATAAAAATAAAAGGACCAAAAGCGCTGACAACACCCCCACCAGCTCCCGACCTGTGGCCCCCTCGTTGGATGACACCACCCTTTCCTCGCCAGAGCAGCCCCAGAAGGGCAGCCTGCATGCCCCTCCCGCATGCCTCAGCTCCCACCACGGCCTCCCAAAGTGCTGGGATTGCGAGCGCGAGTCACCGTGCCAGGCCTAGAATGTCCGTTTTGAAAAACAAGAAGCTGATACCCAAGGACGTTAATTAAGCCGCATTAAGCCGCATGTGCGAGCTCCTGGAGCTGGTAAATGACAGGCCCAAAACTAAAACAAAGACCCCTGAGTGTGAAGCCCTCAGCCCTTCCTCCCCACCACTCCGCCTCAGCAAAACCTCCTGCCACACTGCTTTTTTTTTGAGTTGGAGTCTCACTCTGTTGTCCAGACTGGCTGAGCCACCGAGCCTGGCCTCACACTGCTTTAATTAGTGATGCTGACACCAACCGAAACAAGAAGCTGGTCTTTGTTAACCAGGTACTTACACACCAGGCCCTGGTCCAAGCTTGGGTAGAAATTAACTCATCAATGATCATATCATACAAGAATATATCAGTAATAGGACAGCTCAGTCAGTAACAAATTTAAAAGCTATTACAAGGCCGGGCGCGGTGGCTCATGCCTATAATCTCAGCACTTTGGGAGGCCGAGGTGAGAGGATCGCCTGAGCCCAGGGGTTCGAGACCAGCCCGGGCAACTTGGCGAGACCTCATCTCTCCAATAAATCAAAAATGAGCTGGGCGTGGTGGCGTGCACCTGTAGTTCCAGCTACTTGGAAGGCTGAGACGGGAGGATCGCCTGAGCCCAGCAGGTCGAGGCTGCTGTGGCCGTGAGCACGCCCCTGTACTCCAGCCTGGGTGACAGAATGAGACACCAACTCAAAAAAAAAA